>MU130867.1:12620-81251 GCA_015039435.1 Imleria badia
TTTCAGGCGGCATGTTGTGCGCCACAGCTGTGCTCAGCCCCTGGGTGGAATTTTCCGGGATCCGACGCCGACCCCTGGGTAGCTTTTCGGCTCGCCTACCGGCTCGCCACCCCTGGGTATGACCGATTTTCCACCTAAATTGGTCTGCACGCGGTCATGTGATAGTCATGTGATGGCGGAGAGGTCCTAGCGGGGTTTGAATCTCGACCTAGCGGATCGCCCGGACCCCCAAGTACTGTTCTCTTTCATTTTTCTCGTTAATTCTTTCACATAGTCACCTTTTTCATGAATACTTATACATGTATTTCACCTCTGTAGGTTTTTCCTGGTCGTCGGGTGCGCTATTTCTTGAATTAATTTTCGCCCAGCCCAATCCCGACCTCGCTCTCGAAGCACCTCCCCCTCCGATTCCGGTTCATCCATCCCCGTGTTGATGGTCGAGAGATCGATTCAGACAGATATGGGATATATCGCATTGTCCAGGTCCCTCTCAACTACTCCCTTGTTCATCTGCGTAAACTCATCGAATATGTATCGATCCTACGATGGATGCCGAGATCGTCAAGTCACATAATCTCCGACGGTCGTCTCGTGATATGTCGTCTTCCAGCAAGGGAAATGAAAGCAAGTTGGATTGGAAAATTCGGTTCGTCATCTCTTCGAGATACAGCGGAAAATCAAAGATGGGGTGCCGGGACAAATCAAGACGGCACAGACACGGGCCACGGCATCTACCGTGGCCGACTCCCTTCACTATCCTGAAAACGACTCGGAGGATAGTCTCTAGCTCGACGACGATGGTGCGGGTGAAGAGTGGAAGTGGGAGGCCGAGAAAGACTTTACCCTCTCAAGGTTTAGCCGAAAGGAGATGACCTCGCAAGAGGTATTGTCTATGTGAGCCCCCTCGCTTTTCAGTCACGGATAGGATGGCTAACGTATGCTAGCATCGCAATGCGGATGTACAGATACATATCACGGTGAACACAAAGAAGATCCAGGGCAAAAAGGTGTCGGCAACATGCATTTTGCGTTCTTCTTGAATGTCACCCTTCCGTGTCCGATCCAGACGTACCGATTCCCGCACACCATGATGCCACAGCCAACGCAGAAAAAATTATTTCGTTTTTGTCGTCTTCTCCAACAGCTCAATGCAAGCAGAGATTCACGCTGGATGTGCTTTCCACCACGAGGAACGACCATACAGGTGCACGGTGAGTATTTCACTCGTCCTCCCCTCCCGCGTACTGTTCCTTTTGAGAATTGAACATTGACACGCATGTATAGACGCCATGTCAGGGAAGAGCCTCCCGAATGCGTGGGCACACCCCCTACCCAAGTGATAGTCGACTCTGGTAAGTCCGTTTTTTTCATGCTTTACGCCCGTGTACTATTTTCTTTTCTCTAATCGACGTTCAACAGTGGTACACATGGATTCTTGACATTAACGATCGACATGGTCGCTGACAATCGCCCAATAACTCACGGTCCTCGTACGCAGCATTTACAAATCCGGCGCACTTGCCGCTGGTCATCTTATCCTGCGCGGAGAGGAAACAGAACATCTTGCACAAATTATGGAGCGGTGCAAAATGTCTCGGCGATATTCTCATTTCCAGAGGAGTTGGTAGGAGATGCTCGGTACATCAAGTCGACCCGATGCATCCATCCTAATGTCCACATCTTCAGGCAGGAGATACCCATATGTACGCGGTGACGTCTGCAGGTTGTCGTGCGTGCTCCATCACGTCATCGGAAATAGCAAGAGAAGGACGCAACTGCCAATGTTGACAGCGTACTGTGCAGCTAGCGCTGCGTAGTGGTCCGGCAATGTCAGTTGCTCGATGGAGCTCGTGTCGGAATCGAGCGTGGACGACGACTTGGTCACCAGCGCCATCGTCCTCCCCCATGTGGACCGTCGTCGTCGTTAGAGACTCGGAGGTAGATTGGTGGTCGACCGAAAAGTGTTTATTAAATAGTGAGAGAAAGAACGTCTTCCGACGAAGGAGATTCCGAGCCGTAACGCGATCATGATGCGGTGTTGAACAGAGAAGACACGAAGCAAGGGTAGCACGGACGGTATACACATACGAGAACAGTGGCATGGTATTTGTTACAACATCAAAGGGCGTGTCTGGTGAAGTATCGGGTAGCATACATACGAGCATTGCACACGAGGAAGTTTGTATGTGACGAGAATATGAACGAGTAAAGCGAAACGCACGAAGAATACGATGGCAAGGAATCAACGAATCGGCGGAACAGCAAAAAAAAGACAAATGCAAGACGATCGAAACAAAAACCAACCAAGCAAAGAAGAAACGTACTCCATCCAAATCAAACAATCTCCAACACCTTCACCTTGATATCTTTGGGGTTCGTCTTGTACGGGACTCCCGGAAGTATGATCTCCTCCTTGGCAGCGACACGCTTGTATTGGCCATTTGACTGCTGCTCGAGCAAGAGTGCATTGAATTGGCGCCCGAGACGGGCAATCAACCGCAACGCCTGGGTAGAGGGGTCCACTGGAGCTAAAGGCTCCACGCGTAAGGGGGAAGCTGGCTCTGACGCATCATCAGTGTTGTCAACAAAGCCCGCATCGGACTCGACCTCCGCCTCGTCACTCGCGCCCACGCCAGGCTCAACCTCCGGTTCATCATCCGACAAGAACCCATCAAGAGGGTCGCAAAGATCACGGAGCCAGGGATGTACGAACACGAGTTTTCGTGGCCTCTGCAATGGCATCGCGTCGGCAGTCGTAAACTCCACATTGCCGAGAAATGAGACCGTCGCACGATAGTTGGTTCCCTGACTGCCGCCTAGCTCTCGCACTCCAATTTTTGTAACGTATAACACAATGCACGGGAGCTGTAAGCACCCGTTCGAGAAGTTTGCTCGGGGGAGCTGAATGACGCGGTGGTAGAACGATGTGGCGTCGCCCAATGCCAACTGAGTACGCAGCTGTTGCACGCATGTCTCGAGTTCATTGCTCTCCATGGGTGGTGGGCTATATGGGACCTGGCTATAGACAGCGAGAGAGGCGGGAAGAGCGGAATTGTATGGCAGTGATTTTCCGGTCCACGCGATCACAGTGACATCTCCTGTGCGAGCGACGATGTTCTCTAAAAGCTCACCGAGCGCTGTTTTCCCCAACCCGTAGCGAGGCACTATGTTGCTCGAGAATATTCCGATCAGGGAGTACGCGATATCCTCCTCCACAGTGGCATTGCGGGAAGATGCTAACCGGAGTTTCTCTCGCACTCCCAGATCCTCCGGCTGGAAGCTTGTAATGGTCTCTGGAGCGACTCCCATAGCCTTGGCTAGTTCGTGCTTGATTGAAGGCGATTCCTTGTGGTTGACGTGTGTGTCGTTCAGATAGAGTTTCCAGTCACGAGTGTAGAATCGAACAACTTTGGACGCGAGAAGTTCCTGTAAAGTCCACGCACGAGTCATCCATCGGCTCTTCGTGAGCGCGAGGTCACCGAATTCTGCAGAGGACAAGACATCTGCGAGATAGACGAGTGTTTCCGCTGCCTTTTCATACCAGCTGTACATGGCAATGAGGGATTGGCTCAAGATAGCACTCGTGTCCTTGTCGATACAACAAGTGTCCGACCAAGCCCATCGGTAACCCTTTTCACGAGCCGTTGTGCAGAATTGGCGGAGCTTCTCGTTCAGTGGCGATTCCTCCAGTTTCCAGACCGAATCAACGATGTTGACGTCCTTCAGCGTCGGTTCCTGTCCCTCCCATGTGTGGGAAAACATGATCCATTTGAAGTATTTCGCGACACATTGACGGATGTACGCGCGATCTATTTTCGAGATTGCGGTCTCGAAGACGATCTTCTTGAACGGTGTTTCCGATTTGAACATCTGGATCCGCTCTTGTGCGTTACACAGTCGGCCAGTCGTAACATCAATGAGAACGAGTGGACAGAGACCGAAGATCTCGTGAATGGCGAGATCGATAACGGTGATTGCCTCGCTCGGAGCGGTATAGTTTGCTCGTAGTCCTGTATAACGTTGTACTGCATGCGACTAAGACAGTATAAGTAACACATACGGCGTATTTCTTCGTCCGGGGAATTCTCGATGATAAAAAGCATGCGGAGGAGGGCATTGATCGCTTCATCATAATTTTCCAAACCATGGAGCGCCGCATACTTCCTCTCGTATCCATGATGCGACGACGGGTCGAGCTCGATCACCTACGGATAGTGATGATGAGTAAACTACAGTCAAATACGACACATCGGACAAACCTCATTCGCATCCATCAAGGCATCTTTCCACAACTTTTTTGAAGCTCTTGCATTGCTCCGTTTCACAAGGATGTCTACTGGATTTGAAGGATCAAGAGACAAGGCAGCGGTGTACCGTGCGATCGCGTTGTCGTGCTCCCCAGAATTGAGCGCCATGTCACCAAGCACTTCGAGCTTGTCGATACATTTTCTTTTGAGATCTAAAAATTCACGTTAGCCAAGTCCATCTGGTTAAAATGATGGCTACTCACCCATAACCCATTCTTCTGTCACTTTGCTCGCGCGTATATCCTCGCCAAAGGTATCGGTTATCTTGAGAAGTACCTCCGCGGCCTCCACTGTGCGACCCGAGGAATAGAGATCTTCGCAATGGTATCGCTGCGCGGTGATACGAAGCCCCTCGAAGGTCCACCCGAATACCTTATTGAAAGGGTCAGCATATATCATGTCAGTGCCACTAGAAGTAACTGACGAGCGAGATTATCTCGAGATCAGAGCCAGTACAGGATGAAGCAAGATCTTGTCCTCGTTCAAGTGACTGTTCAGCACGTGCATTGTCACCTTGCATCAGATACATTTTCCTAAGGACCTAGGTGATATCATCAAGTGGATGTCTCCAATCTAATCTCGCATGGAATACCTGGATATAACAATACATTGTCTCATCGTCGCTCGAGGCGGCGATCAGATCGTTAACGCGCGAGATTGCGGTGTCGCATTTCCCAGCGACAAAGAAGATGATGGTCTAGGTAACACACGTGGTTAACTGGATCAGAGACCTACAATGCGTATGGATGACAAACCTTGACGAGCAATAGCAAATTGCTCTCCTTCGGATTACAGTTTCCGAATGCGAGGTCGAATACCTGCATCACGTCATCGGGCTCACCCTTTCCGATTTGTGCGAGAGCCTTGACAATATAACCCATGGCTGAAGGCCGAGCGACGATTGACTTGGAGTGTGGATGAGTGGAAATATACCTACGAGGGAACGGAAAGCTACCTTCTGTGCATCCTCATACGCCGAACACCAGTTTTCCGAACGTATACTCACGAGAGCATTGTGAACCAGTATATGATGGATGTCACTCGAGGAAGTCGATGAGTCCGAAACCAATATGAGTATACCCGCGTCAACGGAGCTCTCGCGCATCCATTGTTTAAAATCGGCGATGCCCGGGGACAACCGTAGTTTGTCTTCTGCCTCCTTCCTTTCCAGAGAGCCGAGCTCAGATAGCAGATCAGATTTGTCGCGCTGAAGGCGAGTAACTTGAGTATCGTAGTTGGTTTTCAGTGTTTCAGCTTCCTCCCGCACAATTTTCAAAGCTGATTCGAGATTCGAGATTGTCTGATTTGCTTTGACAACCGCCTCTTTCTCAGCGTCGAGGGCAGAATGCAGATTAGAGTTTTCGCGCTGAAAACTAGTGACCTTGGTGTCATACTTGGCTTCGAGTGTCTTGGCATCCTCTCGCGTGGTTTTCAAAGCTGATTCGAGATTCTGGTTTGCTTTGACAAGCGCCTCCTTCTGAGCGTCGAGGGCAGACTGCAGATAGGATTTGTCGGACTGAAAATGTGTAACTTCACTATGGTAGTCGGCTATGAGTGCTTCAGCACCTACCCGCGCGGTTTGCAAATCTGATCGGATGTCTGAGATTGTCTGATTTGCTCTCCCAACCGCCCCTCTCTCAGCGTCGAGGACAGACTGTAGATTAGAGTTGTTGCGCTGAAAACGAATGAATTTGGAATCGTAGTCGGCCATGTGCGTTTCAGCACTCACCCATGCAGTTTCCAAATCTGACTGCAGATTCGAGATTGTCTGATTTACTCTCACAGCCGCCCCTTTCTCAGTTTCGAGGGCAGACTGCAGAGTTGAGTTTTCGCGCTGAACAGTAGTATGTTGGGCTTTGAATGCATCAAAGGCGTTATTTGTGCGGACAAGCTCTTCGTTCTATCCAAGAGTAAAGTGTGACAAACAGTTGTGGTTAGAAGATCACCCACTTTCTAAACGGGATGCGACAAGAGCAATGACGTTTGTGGGACAGCGGTGAGCACACGGAGTCAAAGATCACTTACATCCTGAACGAGATGAAATAAGCATCAAATGGTCTGCGAGACAACGATGAGCACTCACTTCCTGGATGCGACGCGACACGACAAGCAGAATACAAGCGTGAGAACATTTTGAAAGCACGAAATGGACAATGACGCACACGCTATATGAGCCGCGACAAGGATACAGTCTATGAGATGGCTGTAAAAAGACTGAGTCGACGATCACTCACATCCTGCAGAGGAATAACGAGAATCATAGACTGCATGAGGAACGGTAAAGCATAGAGTCGATAATGGCTCACTTTCTGCATAAGATGCGACAAACACGACACATTGTATGAGACATTTGTAGAAGCAGGGCACAGTTGGACGATCACTCACGAGCTAGACAAGATACAACAAGAAAAATACAGTCTGACATGGAGCGAGGAAACGACTATAATGGCTCACCAACTGGATTGGATGCCGCGCGAGATCCGGTATATGAGACATCTATGAAATCGGGCATTCGACATTGACTCACTGCCTTGATAAGAGTGGACGAGAGGACGGTCTGTGAGACAAGTGCGAAAGCACGGATCCTATGACAACTCACTCGCTGAATAGGATGTCACACGGACAATGCGGTCTCTAAGACGGCTGCGAACGCACTGGACTGAGGATCACTTACAAACTAAAATCGGAGCCCACGAGGACAATCCAATCCGTAAACGGTTCGGTGTGCAACAAATTGACCGTCACTCACAAGCTACATGGGACGCAATTGGGAAGAAACGTTGTATGAGATGGCTAAGAAAATACGACGTCGACAACAATTCACCTTCTAGATAAGCACAATACAGTGTGTGAGAGGATGTCAAGGCTCGGAGGCGACGATCACTCACATTCTAAATGACATGCGGTAGCACGATACGGTGATGAGACCGCTGTAAAAGCATGGAGGTGATGGTCACTGGTCACTCACGAGCTATATGGGATGCAACAACCACGATACGGGGTGAGATGGCTGTGAAAGCATGGATTCGACGATCACTCACATTCTAGTTGGGATGCAACAAGCACGCTACATCGTGAGATGTCTGTGAAAGCACGGATTCGGCGATCACTCACAAACTAGATACGATACGATATGCACGATACGTCGTGAGACAGCTGCGAAAGCATGGATTTAACGATCACTCACGAGCTAGATAGGATGCAACCAGTACGATACGTCGTGAGACCGCTGTCAGAACGTAAATTCGACGGTGACTCACATACTAGATGGAACGCGACAAGGACGATACGTCGTGAGACGGCTGTGAAAGCGTGAATTTCACGGTCACTTACTCCCTAGATGGAATACAACAATCATGATACGTCGTGAGACGGCAGTGAAAGCATGGAGTCGACGATCACTCACAGACTACATAGGATGCGATAAGCACGATACTTTGTGAGACGACTGCGAAAGCATGGAATCGACGGTCACTCACAGGCTAGGTGTGATGCGATAAGCACGATACATTGTGAGACGGCTGTGAAAGCGTAGATTCTACGATCACTCACAAACTAGACAGGATGCGACAAGAAAAATACATCATCAGACAGCCATGAAAGAACGGAATCAACGATCACTCACATCCTGCAAGGGATGCGAGAAGCATGTTACGTCGCCAGACGAGTCTGAAATCACGGATTGGACGATCTCTCACCTTCTACATGGATGCGACAAACGCGATAGGTGGTGAGACGGCTGTAAAAGCATGGATTCGACGGTCACTCACGATCTAGATGGCATGCGATAAGCACGATACGTCGTGAGACGGCTGTGATAGCATGGATTCGACGATCACGCACATCCTAGAAGGGATACGATACGTCGTGAGCTGACTGTGAGAGCATGGATTCGACATTCACTTACATGCTAGATGGAATGTAACAAGCACGATATGTCGTGAGGCGGCTGTGATAGCATAGATTTGACGGTCACTCACTCCCTAGATAGGGATGCAACAAGCATGATACATCGTGAGACGGCTGTGGAAGTATGGATTCGACGATCACTCACAGACTAGAGGGAATGCGACAAGTACGATTCGTCGTGAGTTCGCTGTGAAGGAATGCATTCGACGATCACTCACATTCTAGATAGGATGTGACAATCACGATATGTCGTGAGATGGCTGTGAAAGCATAGATTCGACAGTCACTCACAGACTAGATGGCATGTGACACGCATGATTCGTCGTGAGACGGTTGTGAAAACATGGAATCGACGGTCGCTCACCCACTAGATGGGATGGGACAAGCACGATACGTCGTGAGATGGCTGTGAAAGCATGGATTCGACGATCACTCACAGGCTATATGGGATACGACAAGCACGATTTCTCGTAAGACGGCCGTGAAAGTATGGATTCGACGATCACTCACTTGCTAAATGGGGCGACAAGCACGATACGTTGTGAGCCGGCTGTGAAAGCATGATTCGATCATCACTCACGTCCTATATGGGACAACCACAATACATCGTAAGATAGCTGCGAGAACATGCATTCAACGATGACTCACTTGCTGGATGGGATGCAACGACCACGATAAGTTGTGAGACCGCTGTGAATGCACGGATTCGACGATCACTCACCGTCTAGATAGGATGCGACAAGCACAATACGTCCTGAGACGGCTATGATAGCATGCATCCCACGATCACTCACCCACTATATGAGATACGACAAGCACGATAAGTGGTAAGACGACTGTAAAAGCGTGGAATCGACGATCGCTCACTTTCTAGATGGGATGTGGCAACCACGATACGTCATGAGACCGCTGTGAAAGCATGGATTCTATGATCACTTACGAGCTAGAGGGGGTGCGACAAGCACGATACGTCGTAAGACAGTTGTGAAAGCATGGATTCGACGATCACTCACTTGCTGGATGGGATGCAACAGGCATGATACGTCGTGAGACCGCTGTGAAAGCATGGATTGCACGATCCCTCACCCCCTAGATAAATGAGACATGCACGATACTTTGTGAGACGGTTGTGAAAGCATGGATTCGACGATCACTCACAGTCTAGATGGGATGCGACAAGCACGAAAAGTCGTGAGACCACTGTGATAGCATGGATTCGATGATTACGCACATTCTAGAAGGGATACGATACGTCGTGAACTGACTGTGAAAGCATGGATTCGACCATCACTCACATGCTAGATGGGTGCACCAAGCACGATACGTTGTAAGACAGCAGTGAAAGGATGGATTCGACAACCACTCACGAGCTAGATGGATGCGACAAGTACGATACGCGTGAGACGGCTAGGAAGGTATGGATTCGACGATCACCCACACACTAGATGGGATGCGAGAAGCACGATACTTTTTAAGACGGCAGAGAAAGTATGCATTCGAAAATCACTCACATTCTATATGCGATGCGACAAGCACGATACGTCGTGAGACGGCTATGAAAGCATGGAATCGACGATTACTCGCTTTCTAGATAGGATTCAACAACCACGCTACGTCGTGAGATGGCTGTGAAAGCATGGATTCTATGATCACTCACGAGCTAGATGGGACGGGACAAGCACGATACGTCGTGATACGGCTTTGACAGCATGGATTTGACAATCACTCACTCTCTAGATGGGGTGGAAGCGTCATACGGCGTGATACGGCTGCGAAAGCATGGATTCGACGATCACTCACAAGCTAGATGGATGCGACAATCACAATTCGTCGTGAGACGACTGTGAAAGCATGGGATCGACGATAACTCACAAACTAGATGAGATGGGACAAGCACGATACATCGTGAGACGACTGTCAAATCATGGATTCGACGATCACTCACTTCCTAGAGGGGGTGCGACAAGCATGACACGTCGTGAGACGGCTGTGAAAGCGTGGGTTTGACTATCACTCACTTCCTAGATGGGATGTGACATGCATGATACGCCGTGAGACTGCTGTGAAGACATGCATTCAATGATCACTCACTCCCTACATGGGACGCAACAAACATGATACGTCGTGAGACGGCTGTGAAAATATGGATTTGACGATTACTCACTCCCTAGATGTGATACGACAAGGACAAGCACGATACGCCATGAGACGGCTGTGAAAGCATGCATTCCACCATCACTCACCCACTAGATAGGATGCGACAAGCACGATACGTCATGATATGGCTATAAAAGCTTGGATTCGAGGGTCACTCACATCCTAGATGTGATGAGGCAAGCAAGATACGTCGTGAGACGACTGTGAAAGCATAGATTCAACGATCACTCACAGACTAGATGCAATGCGACAATCGCGATACGTCGGAGACGGCTGTGATAACATGGATTCGAGGATCACTCACTTTCTGGATGGGATGCCACAACCACGATACGTCGTGAGGCCGCTGTCAAAGCATGGATTCGACAGTTACTTACATACTAGTAGATGTAATGCGACGTCGTGAGACGACAGTGAAAGTATGGATTCGACGATCACTCACGACCTTGATGGGATACGACAAGCATGATACGTCGTGAGACGGCTGTGAACACATTGATTCGACGATAACTCACGACCTAGATGAGATGTGACAGGGACGATACGTCGTAAGACGGCAGTGAAAGAATGGATTCAACGAACACTTACGACCTAGATGAAGCACGATGTGATCTGTGAGAAGGCTGTGATGTTATGGAGTTCAGGATCACTCACATACTAGATGGGACACGAAAAGAACGATAAGATCTTTGATCGCGCCTGTGGAAGCAGAAGATGATCGCTTACGTTCTGTATGGGATGGGATAAACATGACAAGGTTTGTGAGACGTCTGTAGATCCACGGATTTGACGCTCGCTTACGTGCTATATGGTATGTGACCAGTGCAATAGAGTTTGTGAGTTTACTTTGAAGGCATACACTCGACAATCACTTACTCCCTAGACAATATGCGACACGGATCGTACGGTCTCTGAGACAGTTTTGAGACCAAGAAGTCGACGACCACTTACTTTCTAGATGAGAGAGGCATAAAATCCGTGAGTCGTCAGTGTCAGAATGGAGTTAGCGCTCACTCACGAACTATATGGATGCACCAAGTATAATAAGGTCCGTGAGACGTCTGTGAGTGTATGGATTTGGTGAACACTCACTTCCTTGATGAGGTGCGACAAACACGATACGTTCTGTGAGACATTGTTGATAGCATGGGTTTGCCAATCACTCACAAACTGCATGGGATAAACAAGGTAATGTCTGTGAGATGGCTGCAAGAGCACGACTTCGAGGAGCACTCACTTCCTAGATAGGATCCGACAAACACAATATGGTCTGTGAGATTATCGTAAAAACAGGAGCCTACTCACGAACTAGAGATGGAGCACCTTCTGTCAGTCAGGTGAGTCGACACGCAGCAGTGACTTACGGTTTCTAACATCTTCCCTTCACAAAGAGCGAGAGAGTAGCGATCGACGTGGAGATGGAGAAAGAGCGATACGAGCGATCATCGATCATCGATTAGGTTTATGAGGTAGTGACAACGTGGCGTGACGTCATATAACCTTAATTGGTCTGCACGCGGTCATGTGATAGTCATGTGATCACGGCGAAGTGTTTTACGCGCGTTGTTGAGTCACGCCGAGTCAGCTTTTCTGCCCGCCCAACATGGCCCCGAAACGAACCCGCGACGACTCTGCCAGCGCACTCTCATACACGCCCTCCCGTGGACCGAAAAGACGTCAGCTGACTGGTTCACTGCCACCCTCGTCCCCCGTCCCATCCTCGTCCTCCGTATTCACCACCCCACGCACGCCCTGGAAGGTGCCCGCTGACTCGCCCACCAACCCCTTTGGCCGCATTCGTCGTCTCACTCAGGGCACCACCCTTCCCCGCCCGACCTCGTTCTCGAAGCACCTCCCCCTCCGATTCCAGTTCATCCATCCCCGTGTCGACGGTCGGGAGATCGACAGAGACGGGGTATATCGCATCGCCCAGGTCCCTCTCAACTACACCCTCGCCCATCTGCGTAAACTCATCCAGTACATATTCGATCCCGCAACGGATGCCGAGATCGTCGAGTCACATAGTTTGCGACGGTCATCGCGTCGCACGTCGAGCGTGCCGTCTTCCAGCAAGGGAAAGAAGGTCGAATTGGAAGATCCGGTCGGCCATCTCTTTGAGATGGAGCGGAAAATCAAGATGGGGTACGCAGGACAGATCAAGACGTCGCAGACGTGGGCCAAGGCGTCTACCGTGCGCGACCCTTTTCACTATCCTGGAAACGACTCGGAGGATAGTCTCTGGCTCGAAGACGATGGTGCGGGGGAAGAGTGGAAGTGGCAAGCCGAGGAGGACTTTACCCTCTCCAAGGTCTGGCCGAAAGGGGGTGACCTCGCAAGAGGCATTGTCTATGTGAGCGATCTCGCCTTTCAGTCACGGACAGGATGGCTTACGTACGCTAGCATCACAATGCAGAAGTACAGATACATATCACGGTAAACACAAAGAAGATCCAGGGGCGCAAAGGTGTCGGAAACATGCCTTTCGTGTTCTTCTCCAACGCTTCCGTCTCCCTGTCCAATCCCGACGGAACGCTTCGTATGGGTTCCATCGAAACACTGCGGTGGAATAGAGTTGGAGCATTCGAGAAGTATCTCAAAGCTGAAGAGGAAAGGGAGCGAGCAGCACGAGGCGACGAGGAAGACCCCGAGGACGAAGATGCCGAAGGCGAGCTCGATCCCGATATAGTATGTCCCTATCTTGCACAGCCACTCAACTCATGCTTATCTCCTTCATAGTCGTCTTCGACGCTACCACTCTACGAGTTGTCGTCGTCCCCGTTCGTCCTCTCTTCGAATCCGGTCACGCCATTTCCTTCCGAACCATCAACGCGTCGACGTATTGATTATGAACGAAAACGACTGTTAAAGTTGACGAAAGATGGTATGAAGGATGCTGGCTTATCGGACGAAGAGGAGGATCAGCTCACGGGGGAAAATGACGGCAAGAAACGCCACCACATATTTGAAGACAAGCCGTTTGATTGGGACCCGTTTGGTGACGAAGCCGAACTCTAATGGTTCGGAGGTGATACCCATTTCGAATGGTTCTTGGGGTCGTTGCATTTATTATTAGGGAATGGTAGATTATGGTCACGTTTGTATAGTGTACATCCCGGATATTTTGGGACCGTGTTGGTTCCAGGACCGTTGTTGGATCCGTAAAGTTGGATGGTATTTTCTTAATCTAATAACCGCCTGATCCGTCGATAGACACCTTCGCATCTTCTCCGTTCAAGCTCCTTGTGCGGTCCGTGCTAATCAGTGACTGCAATCACGATTGCACTGCCACAGGACCAGCATCGTGCGAGACTGAGTGGCAGAACATGACACACTAGATATTAGACCACCTTCCTGTTTAGGGGCTGCCGTTGTATAAGCGAACCGTGTCAAACCGTGCTCGACGGGCAGTCCGTTACCACTTACACAGCGCAGGGCAAGTCTCGCTCCTGCGACGTTCTGTCTCCTCGCACGTCGACTATTCCGAGCCAACTTGACGACCTATTTGAGCTCTTCTGACGTTTCGTGTCAATTTTTATGTCGCCGTACGCAGGCTACCCACCATCCAAACTTGACGCCGATGCGGCAGCGTCTGAAGAGTCTCGGGATACACCTGGACAACTTCCAGACGACATTTACAATGCGACGCTGCCAGGGTGGCGAGCGGCCATTCGCACTCGTCTCGTCAAGGCCGTCGCGCGCGAGAGTATCGTAATAGGGCGCGTGCAGGCAAGTCCTTGCATGGGTGCCATAGAGCTTGGCTGACTTGGTTCTCTTGCGTATCGCCAGGCGCTTCTCCGCAGTCCATGGCTGGACCACTACTTTCTCTACTCCTCTACGCTCGGGACGCACACGTTCTTCATGATCGCACTTCCAATCCTGTTTTTCTTTGGATTTCCAGAGGTTGGACGAGGGTTAGTCCAGGGTTTTTGCTATGATGTCGTTCATTGAAATAACTGTCCAGCCTTGTGGTCGTTTTGGCATCTGGTGTTTACTTTTCTTCGTTCATCAAAGACCTCGTCTGTTCGCCCCGACCCTTTGCCCCTCCTGTAAATCGTCTGAGTACGTGATCTTTTCGTCGTCCGTCGTTGCTTAAAGGCCGACTCGCGGTATAGCTATTGGCACGCATCACCTCGAATATGGCTTCCCGTCCACACACTCGACCAACAGCGTGTCCATGGCACTGTTCATCTTTGGTCAAGTTCATTCCGCCTACTCTGATTATTCGGCTATATCCAGCACGACGTACTGGATCTCGTGCGGGATATTGGTGTTATACGTCATCACGATCGTCTTTGGCAGGATTTACACAGGCATGCATTCCTTCACAGACTGTGGTATGGGCGTGGCATTGGGAGTCGCTATCTGGGCAGCCTATGTGATCACGAGCAACACGATGGAGCGTTGGCTGGAGAGCGGATCATGGATCGGTATGAGGCCTTGCTCTCGTATCGTGTCGTTCGTTGACAAACGACGCTCCCTCTAGTTCCTTCTGTGCTGGTGCCATTGTGCCTCTTGCTGGTGCACTATCATCCGCAACCAGTGGATGATTGTCCGTGTTTCGAGGACGCGATTGCGTTCGTGTCTGTTATCTTGGGGATTTATTTAGCGCGATGGCACTCTGTTTACGCTGGCCTCGACGGAAAATTCTTTGACACGGTCATGCCTGGAGGTCAAACTGCTATCTGGACATGGGACGAGAGAATGGGATGGTGGAGTCTGGCAGGGGCTAAAGTGGGCCTCGGTGCGTCTCGATGTTTGCTCTGTATTATGCTCCTCCTAACATCACTCTATTCTTATCTCGCAACAAATATACGATGTTAATGACATCAAACACAAAAAGGCATCTTGATCATATTCATCTGGCGACTTCTCGCGAAATCATTTTTACACGCCGTCCTACCCCCCGTCTTTCGTGCGTTGGCACCCCACTTTGATCTCCCGCACCGACGTTTCTACACGCCTGCAACGGATTACGGTCGCTTGCCCATGGAGAACGGCCTCCGTCCTATCCCGAGTGTGATCGACCTTGCGAGCACTTTGGAGGTGAGCGGTGTGAATGGCTCGGAGCCATCGAGGCAGGCGATCAAGCGGCGGGGGTGGAACGTCAGGATGCATGGAGCAACGGGGCAAGGTGCTAGTCTGGAGGGCGGAGGGTCTTTCGGGACCGACAAGATGGGCGTGGTGGCGACGGAGGTGGTGAAGCATTATGATGCCGATGGTGCGTCGTTGTTGTCGATGTCGTCTGTTGCGTTGTTTCTGGGATGGGCTGACGTGGGTTTTGGTTGTAGTGCTCACCAAGGTGGTCGTCTATGCGGGTATTGCGATGATTAGCGCCGAGGGGATACCATTGTTCTTCTCCCTGATCGGATGGGGTATCAAAGTGTGGTGAAAGCGTATTCGTATTGTCTTGGAAACAAATATTGGTTCGTTTTCTTGCATAAAGTGTTTAGACTGCCTGCATACGATACCCTCTGTTTAAAGTCTTGTTGTTTAATACATATGTGATGTCGGTCATGAACGCGTCGACAGTGCTACTCGCGCGATCCTAGCGCCCGGGCGGGGGCATCTTATTATCCTCATATCTTTGCGCCAGTCCGTCCACAAGTGCTGAAGATACATGTCTGTAAAGTGCATCTAGGCAACCCATTTGGTTGATGCGCGTCCACACGGCTACGACGGGAATAAGTATTGGATTGAATCTACCGTGCCCCGTCGTCTGGGACGTATCCAATCAGGAGTTTTATCGTCTTTAGTGATACAATAATCATGAACATGGAAAGAGGGGCGAGAAGAGGGCAAGATATACATTTCTCAGAGGAGGGTAATAATAATATAGTGTCAAAAGGAAGTAGAGGACCGAAAGAAAAATAATGAGGGAAAACCGCCAACGAGAAAATATTATGTACACAGTCCGGCGTGTAAAGTATCTCACCAGGGCGAATCGATGGGCAAACGAGGGCGCGCAGAAAAGGAAACGTAACGGTCCGAGGAAGGGGAACGGCCCGCGGAGTGGGAAACCAATCTTCACAGTCCATCGCCCACAGTTATTTCCTGGTGGCGACCGGTGGTGGGCTCAAGTGTGCGTTCACGGTCAGGGCGGGACGTACCCACCCGTCGAAATGATAGATCCAAACGTCGTGTCCTTGTCGCCCATGCGCGCGAATTTGATGCTCGAGAAATCCGTTCCCGTGAACCCTGTGCCTGTGAACCCAGTCCCTGTCGTTCCCGTGCCCGTGCCTGTGGCCCTGGACGAAAACAGAGACCCTCCGGAAAAGTCGAGATCGACGGTGGTGAGGCGGTTCGAAGACCCGGTGTTCTTGTCATCGGAGAGGCCTGCGGTGAGGTCTCTGCCGTTTCGAATGACGCGGTAGATGAAGGTGATGATGACGAGGAGATTGCAGACGATGAGAGAGACTGCACTCTATTTACATTGCAGTTATTTTATCGTGGCAGGGAGAAAAGGGATTTGATTAATAACAGGGATGGGAACAAGCGGGGCGTGCGTACCTCCACTTCTGCCGTGGCGCCTCCGATGAAACCAGCCAATGGGATAAGGTATGCTGTATGCACAACGCTGACAACGCTAACCAAGATACTGGCCGAGAAAACTGAAAGAACCATGATTCTCTGGTTTGAGGGCAACTTGACACGCCATAGCAAACAAAACGGGAGAGCCACGAGGATGACGTCTGACAATATATCGGCTAAAAGGAGGGTGAACAAGGGAGAGGGTGTTTGGGTGTGGGAGAACGTACTGCATACTTCGGATACCGCTACCCATTTTGGCACCGGACATTCGATGACAACGGCATGGTACCATTCGTCGTTCATGGCACATGCGACCGACTTGCAGGTAAAGACGTAGGCCCACAAGCAGGTAATTACACCGCCGGCGCCAAAAGTTGCCACGCGAACGCTTCGAGCTGGTGGAACGATGCGGACCACCGAGAATATGATGGAAAGACGAGCAAACCATATCGAGCACGTATAGAAGAGAATGCTCATCCAGTAGGATACTATGTGAACGCTACGTGACTGAGCGTTGGTGCCTGAGCGCGTATATGATCAAGTTAAATAAGACGGAAGAGGTGATCAAACTCACGCAAAGCCTCAGCGTTCGAGTGTGGCTCGTTGTCAACTGGTGCGGTAAGTGTCCACACCGTCACCATACAGACGGCATCACAGAGAAGTGCAAGAGCTGCCCAGAAATCATCCCACCAAAGCCGTCGGATATGATATCGAAACCAGAGTCGAAATGAGGTGAGGATCAAAGCCAACGCATGAAACACGGTGGCCAAAACTTGGGCGAGTGCATTTGGTTGGTGAATTACTTGATATGCGATCAAACCGAAAACTCACTCAGCAACGCAGACACCGTCCCCGGTGATGGTAACAGGCTCTCGGACATTTCTACTCTATCTCAGCAAAAGCTTGATCGTTTGAACGAGTTGGGGAAAGGGTTGTTTGACCTGAAATCTGGGAAGGTTTTGCTTTCCAACCTTTAGCGAGGCGTAATATATGATAGAAGGGTGATGCGGCGGGATTCAAGGAAGGGTCTATACGGCACAGAACCGAATCCAAGGATGGACCCCACAAGCCATCGTAAGATCTGTAAGAAGTGGGTGAACGACTCAGAGTAAAAATCTAACGTGGCCGAGTGGAATCGTACAGGGATGGTGGTCCTTGGCGGGCCGCGCGATGCAGCGCTCGATTTCAGGGTAAAACGCGTGTGTCGAGATGGGCCCCTCGTGAGAAGAGATCCCATCTGTTTCTGGATGGATCGCCGGTTTTGGTTTCATCACTTGTCAAGATGAATTTTTCATCCGCCTCCGAAACAGCACTGCGGACGCCGAGAATTTCCCCGGTGCTCGCAAATTCTTGCTGAATACATGGAACGAGTAACCGTGGGTCGTTATTGGGGCCATCGTGAACCAGCGACAGTGCCAATGAGTCGAGATAATGTGAGCTTTAAGTTTGACAGAACAAAAGTGTGTCGCACCGTTATCTGTCTGACAAAGTACTTCCTGAGAATCGGAGTAAGAGCGATTCCAAGAATAACCCTACTACTCAATGACAGCAAACCTGACCGTGGATATGGACGATTCCTTCGGGTCTCTGCCAAAACAAACTTGGACGATTTTTAACCTTTGACAACTGCCACTGTGCCAGGCACGGGCTTGATGCTACAAAGCGGCACCCACTCCTTGTTGTTCCGTCGTAACTCCGTGGAGAACGGGCTGTATCTTGCACCAACTAACAGTGAACAAGTAAAACCGAATGAATGATCGCAAGTCGACATCACTGTAGAGGCAAATTACCAGTGGGTGCCAGTGGCATTCCGTTCACGTAACTTCGCGCTGGCACTGCCAGAACATTGATTCGACGGTCGTGCCACAGGGTCTCTGAAGGGTCGATCGATCGACTCGAACTTGCCAAAAAAACTGGTGTCAGTGTTACAAAAAGATAAGTACATAGCTGGAGTGGGAACGTATCGTTTTGCATTTTGTGGCAGGGATTATCGGGGTCGGGAAAGTTTAAATTCCTTGGCGGCATTTACAACGTTATCGTTCCTGAGTGACTCAACAGTTGAACCTGGCCCAAGTTGTACTTATGAATTCATACCAGTTCGTGGGTGATCACACCCACGATATTGGTAAGAGAACATAGACCCTTGATCATCATTTCATCTTCCGGGTCATGTTCCTGGGTGACGCGATTCAAGCCAAGACACTCACCTTGGGGGCTATTGTAAGTAGTCTTCCCTCAGACAAGGTGAGTTTGTCTGGACTCTCTATGTAAAGATCCCGAAATTAGTGTCTTATCCAAGGTCTCCGAACATACATACCATCCGAGCCACTGGTAACGACTGTAGAAATAGTGTGGATTGTCCGAGTGCAGACTAACTCAGTTGAGGTTTCGCAATCGACTTTGCGTTAGATAAATGATAGATGGTAGTAGAATTATCCTCTGATAGACCAAGTGAGCTGTGTATTTGCGATAAGCTTTGGATGAAATTGGTGTCGGTCTTGTCTCTTGCCACCAGGAGCGCCCAACTCGTCGTCAACGTTCCTCACGATGTCGAGCCCACCGTTGTCGCAGTCTTTGAACGCTTCCATGCACGCCCCAAAGCCAGAGCGCCCAACGCCCGCTTTACGACCACCTTCGCTCAACCAGCTCGCTGCGCGCATCAACCTCAGCTCGGCCAACCCAACCACATCAACGACCAGCTCGCCCGCCCGCCCACGTCTTGCCGCCTCTATTCTTCGGACTGGTTCACAGACATCCCTGTCGACTACTTGTACCAATGACTCCATCGCCGTCAATGCGCCGTCCACCCGCTCAACATCCCCCGCTCTGACGGCCACGACCCTCGCCACGCCACCCAAATCCACCACGCCTTCCATCCCGGAGGAGGCCATGCTAGAGACCGAACCTCTCACCCAGGAGAAGCTGAGTGAACTCGACCAAGAAACTGGCTCCGTTGCGAAGCTTCCCGAGAAGAAGGTCAAAGGGTACAAGAACATCCCAAGTCTCGATGCCATCACTGCCCGCCTGGCCAAGGCGAGGTCGCTCAGCATTGATGGATCAGCACGTCCTCCAGAAGCAGAGATGGTCGAGGATCCGAAGACACCGGGTGCAGTTATGAAGGCACCGGAGCATCCCCTCCAGTTCACTTGGTGCGTGAGCTTGCTTATATGAGGGACTACCTTGCTATAAATTTGCCATATCTACAGGACAATCTATCATGATACCAAAGCCAAGGCTCCTCACGTATCCACCAAGGGCCCAGTGGAGGAGAATGTTGCCTTCTTGGTCGTTCCCGAGTCCGAGGATTATGAGGCGGGGCTCACCGTAATTGGTGAATTCGACACTGTTGAATCATTCTGTCGTCATTTCAATTGGCTCAAGCCACCCTCAAAGCTTGAGCGAAACTCCAATTATCACATCTTCAAGTCCGGGATCAAACCCATGTGGGAAGATGCCGCGAATGCCCAAGGTGGGAAGTGGGTCCTCACGATGAAGAACAATCCAGCCTTGCTGGATCGGTGTTGGGCTTGGCTAGCAATGGCACTGGTCGGGGAGGAACTAGAGGAGGGCGACGAAATTTGCGGGGCAGTCGTGAGCCTGAGAAGCAAGGTAGACCGTATCCAGTTATGGACACGAAGCAAAGACGATGTGGAGCGACTGAACGGCATCGGAAAGAAACTCGTCAAGTTGCTGGACGTCTCTGAAGCTGACAGCATCGGGCTTGAGTTCCAGGTTCGTCCCGCTTGCCTATCCGTATAACAGCCATTAAGCGTCTGATTGGCTCTTCCAGTACAATACAGAGGATAGGCCTTTGCCGAACAAGTTCTTGTCTATCCAAGCAATGCCATTAACATCCTATCGATCGACATTTGGCGCGTCGGCCACTCATACCCACAAGGGTTCCTTTGGAAGCGTTGTCAGTCCCACCAGTGAAGCTGGAACACCCGCGACCGCGGCAAGCGGTGGCGCCTTCGGAAGCTTTGGGATCGGCAACATTAGTGGGACTGCATGGAGGACTAAACGAACATAAAGCATGGCATGGCGTTTACAGTGTTTGGGAGAGAGCGTAGCCTCCGTTTCAAGAAGTTGTCATACGTTACTGTAGTAACTGTACTATCGAGTTTGGCGAGGTTGTCACGGAAGTAACAGAATGTCACACTAGTCACATGCATTGCCGATTCAAGTCCCGCTTGGCACAATGTTAAAGGAGCAGCATAATATGTTAAGCGTATTCAAGTCATGCTTAGCGTGTATCTTGTAAGCGGCTAACTTATGTCCTGAATATATAGAGAATTGGACGAGAGGAGGGTGGATAAGTACTATGGTGAGCGGGTGTCTGGGTTATCTTTGAATTCGGACTCCGCTTCGGCTGCTCTCGGCACAGCGGCACTCGGAACTTTTGAACGCACACTCACATTGCGGGAAAACATATCCAACTTGAATGTAGACCAAACTGGTGGTAAGCATAATACCCAGTGACACTGGTCCAGTCGTATCATGATCGGTTAGCTTGAACATGTTCAAATTCTCAACCATTGAATGCCGGGCAATCACGGTGTGACAGGCTTACCCGGCAGGTGGATACCACTGTATGTATATTTTGTCTTCTCATCGGATCTAACTAGTTTGGCCCCTGCCAACTGCGAATTGTCCCCAACCGGCAGCAGGACTTCTGAGGTGTCTGGTGGCCATTTTAACTTGCGATAGACCTTGTTGGTGAGTCAAAGATCAGTGTCTGGAGACAAGGGAGGGTCGTCAAGTGATATAAATCGCCTTGCAAACACGCGTCCGCTGAACTTGGATTGCGCATAGGACCCTGTCCGGGGCACGTTGTGCAGCGACCGCCGAGACCCTTTAAATAGATCTCGTTCGAGTATGGCACTGCTGAGCACCTTTGCCTCTGCGAGACTCGTTCTGTGGTACCACTATCTTTGTGGAACTGAAATTTTGACCTCAAAATCAGCTTTCCGATGTGGGTTTGGGTAGTGAGTTTGACATTTCTTCCGCTCCTTCAGTGTCCAGTTATGTCAACGATGTGGACTTGTTCCCGAATGTGAAACGGACTGGCCTAAGAACGACGGCAAGTAAGTCGATGGATAGGCTGATTGGAACATTATCAGGTTATTCGAATGTAGCATTGGGCAGTACATGTTTTATTTTCCTCATCGTTTCGATTCGTTTGTCTGCTTCGCGTTGACTGCATCAGCGATTGATTGGATTCTCACGCTGTCTGATGGGTGATGGATTACTTCAGCCGTATTTCGTCGTAGCGTTTTTGGAAATTGATGGGCCCATGATGGCGCGGGGGCTCTGGACCGAAATTCGAAACTTCCGTGGTAAGTGCAAATTTGGTGGATTTGTGGGGTCAAAGTGATTGGTCGTGGATGTGAATGCTCATGAAGGGAAATGATAGTGCGCAGGTCCAGTCCAAGTCGAGATTATCTCAAGTTGTAGCATATATACTATGGGTATGCACATTTCTTCTGGGGTCTGTCTTGATGAGCTGAGACGATCGCAGCTTCACTACCCGCAGCGTTGCGATCCTCTATTCAACACCGGTACGTCCATTTTGTCTCTGCGTGTCTCTATCGTCTAATCCTCCAGCTCATCAGTGGTCCCCACGTTCCGCGCTCATGGGAGCTCTGCGTGATATTCTGATAACGAGGTCCGTATTCTTTTACCTTCGATGAGGTCGGCGAGAAATCCGGAGGTAAGTTGCATATTATGTCTTCCCCATAAAAGTAGTTGATGGTTTAGGTCACAAAACTTTTTTCGACATTTGACGATCGTTTTTTATTAACATGGGACTCTTCACATGGTAAGCAAGTAATATTTAACGTTCAATACAATTTACCCTTGGGCTGTCTGCCTCGTAGTCTCGTTTCAATCGGGTGGGGTTTGCTGGTATGTCTTGTGGTTGTGATTATTATGGGTGCACCATGGTACAAGGCGGGCGCTACTTTATTGCATTGCCAACAGCCGTCATATGCAAAGGTCAGCGTTTAAGTCTTGTGAGCGTTGGGTAGATGAGCTGACGTCGAGTTGGTCGCTCAGCATATTTCAACTCGATGATGGCGGTGTAAGTGGTCAAAACTGCCCGGCATTTACGTGCTGATACACGCATTCGGGAATAGGCTGAACGCGCGCAGGGTAGTACGGGACAGAGAACGAGAATGGTATTAATGGCTGGAATCTTGCTAGTCTCGATATTAATTAAAATCTGTCTTCTGGATGACCTGGTCGTCGTCTCGGTGCTGAATCGTGTTATTCGAAGCTTGCGTCAAAAGTAAAAAGAGTGGACAAATCCGGACTCGAACCGGAGACCCCCCGCACTCAGCGCCATGCTAAGCGGATGTGATAACCAGCTACACCATATGCCCGATACAGTGGTCGCCGTTTTCCACAAGACAGCGTGAGAACACGTCCATCCGCCCTGGCGCACAGCCACCCGTGTGATCGAGCTCGTCATTTTCAAGATTCCGTCGAAACTGCCAAACGAACCCCAAAATGGACGGCGACCGAGAAGCAGAGAGCAGTGGACCCAGAAATCCAAGCAAGCCCGACGTCGCGATGGACGTCGAGCAAGACCCAGAACAACGTCCACAACAGCCTCTCACCACCGAACCAATCGCACAGGACGACGGCGATGGTGCCACCGTGCCAGCGTCCAACTCAGAACACACAGCGGGCGAGATCCAGTGCACAGCGTCTGGTGCGTCCGATCAGCCACTGGTTACAGCTGGGCAGGACGTGGCGATGGACATAATAGAGGGAGAAGCGGTGGAGGAACGGCCTGGGCAAGCGGATTCTACGGGCAGCGAGGCACTTGAGCCTGCCACTGCCGGCAAAGAAGCGTCGACGGAGCTACCACCAGCAGCCGAAGAACTCGCGGAGGTGAAGCGAGACGTCAGCATGCCGCCCGCGCAGCCCAACGCGGAACTTGCACCAATACAGTCGCCTACACTCATGGCCCACGAGTCCGCTGCCCCGTCGTCCAATGCAGGCCCGTCCAACGTGCGCCTTCCACCACTTTCTTACATCGAGGGCCAGCCTCAGGAACGTCAACTCAATGTCACGGACGCGTTGAGCTATCTCGACGCCGTCAAGGTCCAATTCCAGGACCAACCGGAGGTGTACAACCAGTTTTTGGACATCATGAAAGACTTCAAGAGCCAGCTGTAAGTGTGGCCCTGGGCTTTTTGAGGGATCGGATGCTGACCTTCGGTGCAGGATAGACACGCCCGGTGTCATCAGACGCGTCTCTCACCTCTTCACCGGCCACCCGGCGCTCATCCAAGGATTTAACACATTTCTACCCGTTGGTTACCGCATAGAATGCTCTACCGATCCACAACAATCCGCCATGATCACCGTTACTACGCCTTCCGGAACGATGCTGCAGTCGACTCGCGACGAGCCGATTGGTTCGGGTGGCTCACAGGGCTCACCTTTCCCTCGTCTTGACGGCCCAGCTGCAGGCCCATCGACCACCCCCATTCCGCCTGATCCGAGCGTGTATGGCGTGGGGTTGGACAGTGTATCCATCGAACCCGCCGTGCAATACGTGCAAAAAATCAAACAGCGATGTGACGAAGCGACATATCGTCGTTTCCTAGAGATACTCGGGAGGTATCATAACATGGCTGAAGCTGTCGACGAGGCAAGTCCATCTTGCGCGCATATATGCTGCTCCTAGGTCACTGACTGATGCCATGTTCCGTATAGAGGGAAGTGTCCGCCGAAATCGCTCGCCTCTTCAAAGATGATCCTGATTTGCGTTCGGATTTTCGAATATTCATGCCTGAGAAGAGTCAGGCACTCTTCGATGATATGGAAGATAATTTGCTTTCCGCTCCCACGGAAGCTAGGCGCACGAGATCCAACACCCCTCTGGACAGATCGACACGGCGTAGGCCCGAAGTCTCACTCGCTGCAGCCGCAGAAGCAGCTACCGTCCCCCAAAAACGAAAGCGAAGAGCCAATGAACGCGAGCGTGAGAGAGAGATAGCACCCAAAACTGCCCCTACTCAGCGTGTACGTCGACGTTCAGCCCCCCGAGGTACTGACACTAAACGAAGCCCAAACAGGCGAACTTGAGCGTCAATGGTACTGCCAATGGCACAGAGAGAGTTCCATCTCCAGGCTTTTCGGCGCTCCGTCAGGTACAACTGCAGCAGGCACAACAACAGCAGTTTACTGCCTCCGCTATCCCCGTCCCCAATCTCGACGAGACGCACTTTTTTGATCGGGTCAAACGAGCTATCAACAATCGCGACGCGTTCAATGAATTCCTGCGCCTGGTCAATCTATTCACTCAAGAACTAATCGATACGGCCCGCCTCGTCCGCGAGGCACGGAACTTCCTCGGAGATGGCGAGCTTATGCGTCAGTTTAGAGAGATCCTTGGCTGGGATGATAGGAGAGAGAGGGAGAGATGGTTGTTAGAGGAGCAACAACAACAACAATCGTGGGCGCGTGCACAGGGTCAGAGTGCACCCAACATGCCCCTGAGACCGGGCCGCATCAATACCGGATTGCAGCAGGGCAGTTACAGGCGCATGCCATCTACCGTACGTATACATCCTTTGCAGCAAACAAGATTGCTGACCATTGTGGTTGATGTATACAGGAAGCTCAGGTGACCTGTTCGGGGCGTGACGAGATGTGCAAGTCGGTCTTGAACGATGAGTGGCTCTCTCACCCCACATGGTCGAGCGAAGACTCAGGATTTATCGCTCACAAGAAGAACGTCTACGAAGAAGCCCTCCATCGTTCGGAGGAAGAGCGGCATGAATACGACTTTCATATTGAAGCGATCGTACGGACGATTGGGATGCTCGAACCAATTAACAACAAGATTGCCCAACTCTCCCCTGAAGAACGTGCCGTGTTCAAGCTCAAACCTAACTTGGGCGGATCTGGGAAGAGCATACACCAGCGCATCATCAAGAAGATTTACGGCCGTGAGGCAGGCTTGGACGTGCTTCAAGCGATGCAGGATACCCCAGCGGTCGCCATTCCCGTCGTACTCATGCGGCTCAAGGAGAAAGAGGAAGAATGGAAACGCGCACAGAGGGAATGGAACAAGATCTGGCGCGAAGTTGACAAACGGAACTACCACAAGTCGCTCGACCATCAGGCCATCAACTTTAAGACGACGGACAAGAAAGCGATCTCTGCGCGTGCGTTCATCTCGCAGATCGAGGCGGTGCGGGATGAGCAAATGGATAAGCGGGCGTCGTATATCGACCCGTTGTTTTCACGTTCGCGGCCGAGACATCAGCTGGCGTATGACGTTGAAGACGTCGGCGTGCTGCAGGACGTCATCAAGATGACGTTGTCCCTGTTGGATCGGACGCAAGGCCAGATTAACGGCTCGGACCGCAAGCGAGTCGAGGCGTTTTTGCGGAGTTTCGTGCCACTCTTTTTTGTCCTCGACCATGAGGCATTCAATCGCGCGTTCGTTGTGCATGAGGTGGTCGATGGGGAAGGTGCGGACGATGCGAGCAGTGTTGCTGCTGACGACATCGAGACTGCGAGTGTGGTCAGCGGGAGCTCATCGCGTACGGGAGGAAACCGAGGTCGCAAGGCGGGTGGGACCTCCTCGGGCGGTGATTTGAGAAAGAAGTTGTTGAAGAGTGAGCAAGCCAAGTCGACTAACCGGAAGACGCGCGCTCAAGACGGGACCTCGCCCGCTCCTTCTCGCCCTGTGTCACCAACTCCCCCCGACGTGATGCAAGTCGACACAGTGGAGGAAGGGAAAACTGAAGGTGAAGGCGCCTCGCCATCAAGACCCGCATCACGGAAGCACGTCTTTTTCTGTAACAATATATATTATGTGCTATTGCGATTACTCGAGGTAGGTGGAACGTGCGTGTTGCTCGACTGGAGGACTAACATACTGGGATTGTCAGGTGTTGTATTCCCGTTTCTTATTTTTCAAGAACCTCGCTGCGTCGATGGCAAATCAACCCCCCAAAAGTGTTGCCGCCACCACGGATTCCAAAGACATGACAACGTCGACAATTCCCCAGCTCGCCCAACTGGACGAAAGGGCCGCCCACGCAGAGCACTATTACGATCTTATGCTCGAGTCTTGCGAGCGCTTGTTTGACAACGAGATCGACCAACATGCGTTCGAGGAGCAAATGCGGTCCATGTTTGGATATAAGGTATGTTTCCGTTCACCCTGATTTCATGCCGGCTCAACAATGAGACGTAGGACGCATACCGTATATTCACGATCGACAAGGTGCTCGGCGCGTTCATCAAACAGGTGCAACTCGTGCTGTCAGACCCACGCTGTCACGACCTGCTTGAACTGTTGAGACGAGACCGAGCGCTGTCGTTGCCCACGATGCAGGATCAAACGAATAGCCGTCGATTAGCAGAGAACATCATGTGTCCGGACGAGAACATTTACCGAATTGATTGGGTGCGTCAATCCGACTGCTGCCGTTCAATTCACACACTGAAAGGGAGGCTAGATACAGAGCACCAAGACGATGACAGTACAGTTGTTGGCGAAAGACGACTCGAAAGCGTACGATGCCGAGATTCTCGCTGAGCGATGGCAGTCGTACATCGACGCGTACGTTTCGGTGGGTGTTTCCGTTTGTTATTGTGACGACGTGCGACTAAACGGAGGGTTCTCAGGGTGATTCGTCGCAGGGTCTTCCCATGTCTAGACTCCAACGACCATTTTTGAAGAGGTACGCTCAAGTCAAAGTCTAGTCCCGCTTGGTCTCACGCACCGGTGCTTGTAGGAACGTGCGACCAGCTGTGATGGCAACGACGCCGGACGTGCTCGCCCGTGGTTCGCTCGAGATCCGTGTGTGCGCGCGCACATATCGCTTGTTTTACGTCCCGCATACGGAAGACTTTTTGCTACACACGTTGAACGAGGACGAGAATACGAAGATGGGGGAGAGAAAGGAAAAGTTGAGGGAGAGGCAACAAGCGTGGGCGAGGGAGGTGGAGGCGGGGGAGTGGTTGTCTGAGCAGAGGAAGGGCACGAATGTGGGAGAAGGGGCGGAGCCAGCACCAGAAGGGAACTCAAGCCCGGGTACAGGTGTAGGTGCGAGTACGGAGGCGGTGCCTGGGCACAACGCCGAGGGGAGTGCAGGTGCGAGCGTCGAAGCGGAGGTGGTTGATCATGATGTAGGTGCGAGCGCGTCTTGACGAACGTGGTCGTGATGAAGAGCGGTGGGTTATGTATTTGCCATTTTGCAGTAGTGTTTTGGTTACCTGGTTTCTTTATGTGCGCACGACGGTGCGTGCTTTTGCAACACTAGTATGGAGCGTCCTAGTCTATCGATAATAATAAAGAGTCTGCCTACAACTGAAGCCCAAAACCAAGTCCGAGTGCCAAGGAAAATTTATACTGTTGTTCCAACAGTGTACTAGTACATCCGAGATCGCCTCGCCGCCGATGCCTGTTGCTCGGACAGAGCCTGAAGCATCGCTCAAGCGGTCACTCCTTTCCTCTCCCTCCTACTACTTTCCTCTCCTTCCTGCTGATTACTGCTCTCGGGCTGTTGTCTTCACCTGTACGTTTCTGCGCGCTGGTAGCTCAGACGAACAGGATATGCATGCCGACGATGAGTACGCCGCCTGCCAACGACAGGGTCAGCCGGCACTCCCAGATTCGTCTGCTACAAGTGGAAGATGGACGTACTCCGCAAGAGTACAGGTGCCCAGGAGATACATGTAGCGGTCTATGAGAAGTACACCACATATCGCCAGGGAGCTTGTGTTGGTATATGTGCAAAAGTCCTAGCCCCTACTACACGATAAACAAATTTAGGTCCAGGACTAGCCCGCGGCCTGCAAGGTTTCATCGACCAACGTGGCCCAGCTGACCCAGAACCGTTGCTCTAGGTTACCCCTGATTGCTGTCTCGTCCCACCCTCTCTTCCCGTCCTCTCGCTTGGTAGGTCGTGCGCCGTGTACGCTGCGTTTGCTGCGGTTGAAAAAGTTGTAAGTATTTCCGCAGGCGCATGACCCTGTCGTTAACCCGTGTGTAGCTCTCTCCGAGTCTTTCCACCCTCTCCTTCCGTCCTCCCGCTTTGTAGGCTGTGTGCAGTCAACATTGTGTTCGCGGGCGTTGCTATCCACTGTTGGTCATGCTATGATCAATCGAGTGCTTCAGGGCCACAGAAATAACAAGCTGCACACACAGACCTATGCACGACGACTTTGAAAAGATTTGGAGTATCTAGGTGTATACATGATAGTAGCATTCAGATGTGTTGCCAAATTAAATAACCAATTTCAATGTCTTGTCTGGGTGAATCCTTCACGGGTATGCAGCTTTGAAGAGCAAGGTGGGCAAGATTCTGATATTTCGTTGATACCTCATATTGGGGGTGGAGGACTGGGGTCAATTCGATCACCAGGGGTGCTTCTTGAGCGCCTCCGCACGCGATAGATACTCTTCCATACTCGCCCGAATAGCAGTTCTAGATTGCTCGTTTTTCTCATCTACGATGGTAAGGTCAGGATGATCGCTTCAGACGACTGGAATCAGAAACACACATTTCTGCGAAAGCATAAAATAGTCGAGTGCACCATTGTAGAGCTCATAGGCAGATCGATAGTTCTTTTTGGTGTCTTGTTGTATGGCTCGTTGAGTGATTTCAATTGCAGTCTAGGGGTGAGAGACGCCGTCAGGATAATCGAATGAATGGGCAATCAGAAGTTCACCTACGTGCAGAAAAACAACCTCAGGTGGGCGTGGCGGCCCTTTGCTGAGGTTGACGTTGATCACCGCCCTTGACTCGGATTCCTCAAGCGAGTCCAGGTGTTTCTTGATGGCCTCCGCTCTCGTAAGGTACTCTGCGACCTCTGACCGGATCAAGGATCTCGACTGTTCATTGAGTTCATCTGTACTGGCTTGCTATGAGCGTAGATACCAACTAATGCCTGCAAGAGAAGAGAAATCAAAGGTACAAACATCGTTGTGCAAACATGAAGTAGTCCATGGATTTCATGTACTGTTTGTATGCCTCTGCATAGTTTTTCGAAGCGTCCGCATCGATCGCTTGTTTCGCACACTTGAAAGCTTCCTGGACAGATTTGATGCGGGCGTCAGTTGCTCAGTAATCGGTTACTGTAACCCGCGAGGGCGGAGTATGGCACTAACTTCAAGGATGACCGATTGGGCTGTAATATGGCCTTTTTGGAAGCCGTTAACGTCTGCTGCCGCACTCGTATCAGGTTGCTTGTACGTGCGCTGCCTGATTTCTTCTGCTCTGTTCAGGTATTCGTCTGCTTTCGATTTCAAGAGGGCCCTGGATTTTTCATTCGTTTCAGCTAAGATTCGGAATGTGAAGATGGATGGGGATAATGAGAAACGTCAGGTCGAAGTGTATGAGCCTGGGATGCTGACAAAGTATGTACTACCTCACACACCTTGTTGGGCTGCCATCAGATAGTCTAGAGCGGCCATGTATTGGGCATACGCTTCAGTGTAGTCATGGTTATCTTCCGCATCAATGGCATAGGAGAGGAGCTCAAGGGCGGTCTACATCGTGTGTGGTGTGATAAATACATGAAGTGCGACAGTCCATCAAGGTCAGTGACGTCGGGTTCATCAGCGATCGGACCACTCGCAATGCAAGTGATTGTGTGCTTACATCGAGGAAAGTACCTTGCGAGTCTGTGGCTGGCATGCAGGTTCAGCAGTGGTAGTACTATCAAAGATATGGTTGAACTGGCACTTGCCATTGGAGAAGATGGCAATCATCATGATGCCCGAGGTTGGCAGGCACGTGATGCTACGAGCATTTTCATAGGTACCACAATTAGACTGAAGTTGAATTAGTACATAATGCGTACCAAATGAAGATACAGCAGAATTTTAACTGCTGTACGTGAAAGCGTAGTGTAGAGCAAGCGTGAAAACAACGGCGGTGCTGTTTTACATAGAGCCTGGGCCATTGATCTGGCCTGTGTTAGCAGTGCAATTACAAGCTTCAAAGTTCAGTGCGGGGGACTGGGGGCGTCACCTTCGAGTACAAAAATGACAATAGCGAGCGATAGCATCTGGATGGCCCTTCTTGCGGACTGGCGGTGGCAACGTCACTAAAGTGCAGTCGCCGAGTATTGATGTTGTTAACAAGGGCTTGTAAAGATAGTCATTAGCTGAAGAGTGCTTGGAGTGGGAGCGCTTGACTTAATACTCATGAGAGCAGATAAATCAGCTGGCCGTCTGGGATGACGAAGGTCCCAGCAGGGTGGTCACGGATGGGTAAGGGTAAGACATTGAATTCGGAGGCGTTCCAGTAATGTGATCCTGCACACAACCACATCCTTGCCTACCTGAATCCATTGAAGGAGTGTTCCTGAAATACGGAAACAAGATTTCCTTTGCAACTAACTATCCATACACTGGCGAGCAAGTTCATTGACAAGACACCCTTTTTGCCACCACTCTGAACGGAACATGGTGAATGCTAGCTACGCCCGACAGCGCCAAGATGAGGAAGGTACGACGTAAATGCATCAAGGACAGAAAGCACGCAACTTTCCACCGGCTACAATCACACCACCTGGAGGGAAGAGATTTACTTCAACCTTTGCTCTTTCTCATGCAGGTATCATTCGCCGAACTTGATGGATCCATGTTGAGCACTTGCTCACTGATGGATACAGATTTGTGTGGTCAAACTGTAACCCCAGCGCGTGGTTAAGGTCCAAGCCAATATTTCCCGCGGGCGTTGTCGGATTTTATTTTCCCGGATTCTTGGGTTGGAAAACTGTCCCTTCGGGAGCTGGAAACCTAATTGAACTAACCCACCCTTTTCTTATTTTCTTGTTTCCGCAATGAATCCCCTGCCAAATGTAACTCTAACTGGAGAATTACAGAGCTTGACGTAGTCAACCTTAGCTTCCTTACATAAGCAATTGATTAGCCAAATCAGTCGGTCGTAGCACTGCCATCCCGCCTTTCAGATCAGCTAGAGCAATGCAAGCTGTTGTTATTATTGATCATCCCTATTGCTACTGTTCTTGGTAAGACTAGAACATGAGTGTCTAGTGTACTGCCATAGTGTTTGCAGTCATGCCGAGCAGCCACTCGAACCGCTGGACACAGACCTATCACAATGCAGCTGACATTCTGACGAAGTCACTGTGTCGCGCCGTGGCATTCGCAAAAACCTCATGTGGCGTCAGTAGAAAATCCCCACGTGCACGAGCACGGTTCTACGTCACGCACTTCCTCCTGTTCCAGGTCAACAATGCCGATGCCACGACCGCTTGGTACTCACCCCGCTGCATTTGCAAAAGCCTCGTGTGATGTCAGTTGATGATAGGCCAAGTAAACCTCTGCGCGTTCGTGTTTCCAGCATCTCCTGCCTCTGTGGCAAGTTTTCGTCTCCATCCACCTCCATGACAAGCAGATGCTCGTCGAGATCGAGGGTACTACCACGGCGCAATACGGGCGGGCCAGGCAAACATGGGGGATGTGTCGGGGGAATAGGGGCTTTAGAGGCGGGGGGGGGAGGCGTTGTAGGCGGAGGGGAAACGTTTGAGGCGGCGCGGACGCATTCGAGGCGTTAAGGACGCGTTGTAGGCACTGGAGACGTGGGGAAGGCGTTCGAGGTGTCGGGGAGGGTGTTGGAGGTGTCGGAAACGCATTGGGGACGTATTTGAGGCGTTGGGACGCGTTGGAGGCATTAGGGACGTGTTGGAGGTGTCAGGGACATGCTACCTGTGACAAGTATACCTGCGGGAGCAAGAGGTGAGCAAGCACACATGCGCATACAGACAACTGTCTGTGTACATGCGTTCGCGTGCAACACGTACCGTAATGTGGTGCGGGATGAAGAGGACGGCGAGGGCCCCCCAACCTAGCAGGGTGGTTCAGGTACGTCCGTCCGAGTCGTCCTGCGCTCGGGTGGTTCGTCGTGTCCAACCTGGCGATATTCTCGTCGCCGAGGTTGCCCGTGCTCTCTCCGACAACTATTGATGCTCCTGACTTGCAAATATCAACCTATCCAGCCATCATGGACTCATTATCGACAGGTGAGACCTTGGGATTCGTCAGTCAATGATGCCCCTTGCCGATGTCCCACGTACCGCAGTTGACAACCTCGACTTGTCCTCCTCGACCCTCTGCTCGGCGCTCGCCATCAAGTCGCCCTTTTGCTATGTGAACCCAGCGCGGATGCTGGAAAGGGGGTGAGGGTGCGAGGTAGCTTGCTTCGTGGCGATGACGCTGGCGGACGGCGGGCGGTGGCGTCGATGCTTGAACTCCGCCTGAACTGCCCGCCGGGTTGCCGATCTGAGCAGGGACTTCCCAGAATATGTCCCAGACTCCCAGACAAACTCGCTCCCGGAAAGGCCATTTCCTGGACGTTCTCGCGACGTCAATTTGAACTTGGTTAAGAAGGCTGTCCGGCTCGCGAAATGAACGATCCGTTCCTGCACAAGATTCAGATTTTCCTACCTGAAACGCAACTTCAAACTATTGCTGCTGGGTCTCGGGATGAATGCGAAACCGAGAAGTTGGTACCAAGTAAAGGGAAGAGAAAGGTTCAGAGAGAGCGACAGTCGCTCGAGAGTGGTAGCGGGAGCTCGCATCATCGTCAATATCCCACCAAGAAATCGAAGCAAAAGGAGAACAATGATGTATATACGCATCTTCATCCGTTGCAGGACTATCTACATCCTGGTCTCGACGGTACGCCGTTCTCTCAGTGGTGCTTATGCTCTCAATCAAGCTTGGACGAAAGTGGTGTTCTGTGGAATCAAGTGAGCACGAAACCCCGCGATTCTAGTATGGTGGGTGTATGCTGAGAGGCTGTATACGCTCATTACAGTCCAGGACGCATGTCTGCAGAGACTGGTCACCATTTTGCGAATCCAACGAACCACTTTTGGCGCTGCTTACACCGCTCAGGTAGTTCCGATTGATGTGACCTCTTAAATGCACTCTGATGCTCCGCGCGTCCGCACCGCCAGGAATGACTACTAACTTGGTACCTCCCTCGGAGGACTTTTCTCTACCAGAGAGATTTAATATTGGGTTGGTGAGTCGACCAAAGATACTGTGAATTTGTGATTAGCTCAAGTTTATACAACCCCGGAGACCAATCTTGTAGATCGGCCATCGGCGCAGGTTCGGTTTCGCAACCTGAGTGCGTGATCGAATTTGTCGCTCACGATTCCACAGGCATGCGAGCTCTCCAGAGCTGAAATGGTGGCTTCGGTACCTGCATTTCTAGACAAACTCGCGCGCCATCGACCCAGACTTGTGTGTTTCGTCGGAATGATCATATGGGAGATCGTCCGGAATAGTCTGGTGGAGTTTCCGCCACAAGGTTCGACGAAACGTATTGAAAAGAGGAAGAACAGAAAGAAAAGCCAGTTGGGTCTTCAAGCATACAAGCTCGTTTATGAGAACACAATAAGTATGTAGTGGATCCATCACCCGAATGATCTGTATTCACATCCACGTGATACGTAGCAGGTTTGCCTCGAGAAACATTGCTTTTCGTTGTGCCGTGCACATCCGGGCGGGTCGTGCAATACCAAGTTTGTCCCGTTTTCTGTCTTGCTCTCCTATTGCATATGAATACTTTTGTCGCAGCTTCCCGACAAGATAGCGTTGTTTACAGAACTGCAGGTGCTGGTTAATATGCCCCCGTTTGAAATTGACACTTCAAGGATGGAATGCGTTGTCTGGCATTCCAATCCATCTTGACACCGTCGTTTGGATATTAGGAGTTGGGTAATTGTCACTCGTTAGGTATGTTCTATCGTGACTATCCAGGATTGATCTAGTGTTTGTTGACCGGAACGTGCACAGAGCACTGCGAACGCCCCAGGAAAGATGTTGACCCCAGCCAGTGATGTCACCCGACTTCGGAAAGACTCGGTATCTCGGTATCGTCGTCCTGAATATACGAGGGTAGCTGTATGTTACAATCGAGAGGGCGAACGTTAGCAGGGGTACCTGTAAGGTATGCATGCGTATGACAAAGGTCTCAATTCGCTCATCATACTCTTGGCCCCAGCGTCCGAGAATTGACCAGGTGCCCAACACGACAAAGTCTCATACCAGCATATTGCTAACATTATTACCAGATCCAAGGGGAACATTTTCGTGGGTCTGTCACTGTGTCCGACGCATGGTTTGAACCTCGGGGATGGCGTCGAGTATGAGATGATGAAGGATGAAGGATGAAACGGACGTTGAAACCCTAGTAAACTCCGTACTACTCGTGTGAATCAGATCTAACTCCCCCACATGATCCGCACTAATGTACAAATCACAGATCATATACGGCTTTAACGGTAGGTGGGATTGAGCTAGACAGCCAGGTGGTGTGATGCGTCACATGCAACGACGGCAAATATGTCTCACTCCTATCTGTTGAACTCCCAATGCATGGCTTACGAACACCGGGCCTAGAGCGTCGGAAGACCAAGCGCGTATTTGGATTCTGTGGAGCTCCTGATTCCTGAATCGTATTTCAGTGGATGGTCATTATGCGGCCCGGTGAGGGGAAAGGTGTGGAGCCGGAGAACCTGGGTTGACTCGGAGGTTGGAAAGTGGAAGGGTCGACCTCTTCATATCCCACGTGCGGCGTGCCGACAACTGGGCGAGCAAGTGCCAGCATGCATTGGAGGTGTATGATACGCCCATCCATCTCCGGTTAATCGCCTACACGTCGGGGATCTGGTGGGACGCCCCGACGTGTTCGTGTTCGCTCGGAGGTAGGGTGGGTGAAAGTGGAGGTAGAGAGGACGAAGAAGGCAAGTGGCTACGAAGCGGGGAACTGGAGAATGAAATCAATCGAACAACACTGCCGCACCGCCCAACGCGGCGAAGGTCCCTTAAAGATGTGAGAAAGCAAGGTGACAAGAGCGGGTAGGTGCTTGTATCAGGATTGAGGTACAGTGCCTTGAGGCACCATACCCAGGACAAAGCTTTCATCCGATCTACCATGGGACACGAGGCTCGGTGAAGTTGGGCAGAAAAAGAGATATTTTGTACATATGGAAGACGTTGAACTGGCGCTGCGTTGCAGTCGACAACAGATTTAATATACATAAGTAACGATCCATACATACCAATGGGGTTCTTCATGTTCACCGTTTTGGTACATGCGGGGACCATGACAGCGAAGGTCCAAGGGGAAGTGCGGTGGAAAGGGGGACTTATTTGTGCACCGCATCGCCCGTCAAGCGGCAAAGTTTGTTCGACAGCAGTAGCCAGACTTGGAGTTTCTTCTCGTTTTAAGGGGTTCGGCACCATCCTTGAGGCACATTTGCCCAGGATTCTATTCATAGAAGGCACCGAAAACGGAGACGTCATTGTACATCCGTTTTGCGCCGGCACTTGCTTCCGCAGCACTGTTATGTGGCTCTCAGTATGCACAAAGCAAGATGGTTACCAAGTTCAAGTTTAGGTAAAGAGGCGAGTCATTTAACGGTTCGTTTCAGAAGCCACCGCTTGCATGCTGCCAGTGCGTTGAAGCTTGTCGTGCGTTAACAGGTGGATAGTTAAACGTTCGATTCGTAACCTCCGCTGCCTGTGCGGAACCGACTGAAGCTCTGACTCGCGTGCGCTTGTTGGGCTAGTATGGACTCGGAACGCGTCAACGCCGGTCAACTTGAAACTCGACAGAAGGTTGTTTGTCCGTAACGCGTCCTCGTTTCGCAATTTGACAAGCCCTTGCCATCAACTTTTTCCTGTTCCTCTAACACTTCAATGTTAGTATATCCCTCGCGACAGGTAGGGCTAGTTTTAATTGACTCACACCCAGAACCTTCGGGTGGTTGTTCCCACTGGTGGAGCGATTCCCACTGGTGGAGCGATGAACACCCTACCGTGTCAGGTGAGCGCCTATCCTTCTCTTACAAATCCCCACGAAATAGAGATATGATTTGGCGCAGCTGATAGGTACCATCTCGCGTCTTGCCGGTTTCGAGAAGATTTCAGGGGTTGTGATTTGGCCTCAACCCCACTTCTATTCAACACGAATCAGATTCTGATTTCGGAACGTGATGACACTATCCATCCATGCGAGTGTTATCGTTTGAAGCTGTACTCGCATCCACCGCTTTTCTTGGTCACAGGTCTCATCGTGGTAGTAGATGAGACGTGGCGATCGCCGATGGTGAGATATCCTTCCTGATGGTCATCGACCGGGTCGGTTTGTAACCGATCCCCGCTGATTAGGAATGGTCAGATGATGACCCCGGACCAACGCCCGTCGGATCTAGATCATGCATGAAACAACTACCGACCGATTCAGACAAACTCGAGCCCAAAGTTATCGTGACAGGCTGTACTCGTTAGGGCATGAATGGAAGCAGTGGCTAGGCTTGGAAGGAGCCTGGCCAGGCTGTGTGGACATTGGCGTGGAAAGAAAGCGGCTAGGGATGATAAAAGCCCGATGATATTCTCGTTCGGCACTAGGCGCCCCCTCCTTTGAAATCGCCTCTCTGCAATACCTGTCTACCCTGATCATGGCGCAACCATACCCTATTGCTGGCGTTGAAGACTCGGGTGTCCAGCCCCGTCTTGAGATCCGCGACCTCCAAAAGAATTCCATTCAGTTTTCCCTCTTCATTCAGGCTTTCACTAAAATCATGGAGATGAGGAACACTCAGGACCAACAGAGTTCTGACAATATTAACAATCCCAACAGCTGGTGGCAGATCGGTAAGCACATACCAAAGCGAAGTTGATCACGGCTCACCTCTCCCTCAGGAAGCATTCACGGACTGCCCTATAACCCATGGAGGTGAAGTGTATACATATATATATACTTATCAATCTACAACCGACCGCTTGCAGTGGTGATCCAAACGGGCCACAGCAAGCTGATCCACAATCGCAGTGGGGAGGTAAATTACCGTGTCTCCCTTATTCCGAGGATCTGTCAGCACTGACGACATTTCTATAACTAGGCTACTGTTACCATGGCTGTTTGTACCTTCCACCTCGCTTTCTCGAGGGAGGCTGACATTCAGATAGCGGCTCTGTTCCCAACCTGGCATCGTGTGTTGGTTTTGTTGGTCGAGGTGAGTCGTGCATTCGGGCCATCATCCGTTCGATTTGAAACATCTTGAGTAGCAAGCTGTTGTAAATGAAGCGATCGCTATTGCCACCGAGCTCGAAGCGAACAACCCTACTGCCAAGAATGAAAATTGGTTGCAGGCTGCGAAGCAGATGCGTTTCCCGTAAGTGATGACCAGCCAGATTGTTACCGATCCTGACGTTTTCGTTTTGACAAGATTCTGGGATTGGACGAACCCAGACACTGCCAAAGAAGGCATCCCACAGCTTCTACAAGATCCAAATGTCACGATTACAAATCCCGGTGGATCACAGACTGAAGTTCCTAATCCCTTGAATCATTATAACTATACTTTGAAACCCGGCGCTGCGTCTGGTGTCGAATATATGGATACTTGGGACCGGACCTATCGGTGGGCTAATCAAGATGTACAGCCCACGCAGGAACTGTATGATCAGGCACTCAAGTAAGCCATATCGCCGGATACTATCTTCCCGCGCCTCTGATGTTATATCACCAGGGCGTTCTCGGAAGGGAACACTTTCACACTGGGCGGAAGTCAAATCACCAACCAACCTGTTAGCTGGCTCAGGGCAAAGGTTGCCGGATTATTCACATATGATCTGACGCTCGCGGACCCTTCGTATGGCCCGAACATGTGAGTTAGTTGTGCTCTCGAAGTAACGGCTCATAAGTGACACACTGTAGGTGGGGGTATTTCTCGAACACTGGTGCACAATCCGACGGAGTTACGCCTCCGATGGACGTAATGCCGCGTATGCCACAATGATTGTTTATTTGTATTCGTTCTAATTCTAACGTTCCATGTAGCATCGATTGAGGAATCTCATAACATGGTCCATCTCGATACTGGAGGTAATGGAACGATGGTACGCATGTTATGATTTCCCTCCCGCTCGGGCATATACTAATTCATGATAGTCTGTGAACGAATATGCAGGTAATCTCAATCTTACTTTTAATGGCTCCTTGTCGATGAAATACTTCTAGCCTTTGATCCGATCTTCTACCTTCATCATTGCAACGTTGACCGACTTTATGCCTTCTGGGAGTACCTCTATTCCGATTACTGGATCGGAAACGGTTGGAAGTCTCAGTCAGGGGACGTCAATCAATTTGGTGTGTATATTTTTCGCTTTATATCCTTGGGTCATCACTCATGCTCTCTAGTAACTGACAGCGGGACCTTTTGGCAGGACACAGATGCCACAGTGGACCACGCTACCTCTCTCCTCCCTTTCCGTACCAAGGCTTTGGACTACTGGACCTCAGACAACACACGAGGCTTGTTGAGTACCAGTCCGACGAATAAATGTGGGTTTCTCTCTTTGTAGATAACTCCGTACTGAACTTCTCTCTGAATAGATTACACATACCCTGCTATCACAGACCCTACAACGGGTACAGTGGTCCAGGTGGATGTTCCTTATGATACGACCAATCTACCACTCCGACAGCAGTATCAAAAAGCTCTCTACAATGAATGGAGCCAGGATCTCCCCGCAATTGCCCAAACACATCGGACCTTAGCTCGCACGTTGCCTGTGCACACCAATCTTCTCATGAAAGAGGAAAACAACGTTGCAAATTTGCGTCAGTTCGCCGTCGTCGGGCAACTCCCAGAGTTTGCATTCCCCGGATCGTATCGTCTCGAGCTCTACCTGCACCCAAAGGATCCCCAGCAGACCCCAACCCATATCGTCAACAGCATCTCAGTGCTTGGGCGCGCGGATCCCGATAGGTGTGCTGCCTGTAAAGATCGACGGGCTGCTGGAAGTAACGTCCGTGGCTACATGCATCTGGACCCTCGTCTCATCCTCTACCTGATTACCCAACTCGATGTTACTCAGCGCGCAGCGATCACCGAGGTGCACCATCTTGTTGCTCTGATCCAGGGAAGCCTCGGGGTGAGACTTGTGAAGCCAGATGGGACGAAACTTGCCGCTGCGGGCCCACACGTCGGTGCTGGCAATACTCCCCTGGAAGCGTCCAAGGCACCAAAGTTGACGCTTCATTCACACATTGTCCAGTTCAAACCCAAGGACGCTGCTGCTCACATCAAGTTCAATCAACGCGTGACGCATGGTACATTTGGGGTGGAACATGAATGGAAGATGTTCTAGGCGGGTACCCCGGTTTGTACGTCTGGAGTTACCGGAGAATTGACTTTCCTAGACGTTCACAGGTACAGAGACTTGTGACGAGGACAGCGAAGGTCCACCGTCAACGACAGCGATTGTTTCTTCCGTTTTGTTCCGCGAAAAAGCATGAAAAGCCCCCAGAAATCTCATCTCGCCATTTTGCTAGCAGACTTCGACTGTAAAGTGTACGATATCCCGTGTGTGTCCCAATTTTCCCCGCCGTTGCAGATCACGTTTCGTCAATTTGTCCTGCTATCGACTGGTGTCCACGATTGTATGTAAGAGTAGTATGTACCTCCAACCAAGTTGAATTGAATGCCCTCTTCAAGTTGCTATGAAGGGCGGGAGCAAACAACGTATTTAGCTTCAGTCCTAAATTCGACTCTTCGAAGCGAGTACATGAGTCGTTGTGGAAATTCGTCGCTGTCCACAGATAACGACTTCGCCGATTGCTTCACGATATCACACAACGTCTTCGGGCTTGGCTACCAGCCTCGCCACTCGTACTGACATCGTTTCATACAAAGCCCAATCACCTCGTCTGTCTGGTTTGGGAGGCAACTTTGCCATGACGTCGCGCTCATGTAACAGTGGAATCAAGCTGCGATCCAACGATGCCCCTGCGGGGGAGCGAGGACGCCCGAAATTGGGCGGCGTCTGTCGCAAAGGACTGCGACGGGCTGGGGCGTCTCTACCCACCTGGTTCTCGGACATCTCTCATTTAGGATGGCATCGGTTAGTTGTTCTCCACTGGATAGAAAGCAAGAATACCGATGGGTCCTTGAAGGTCGAAAACGCCTTCTGCTACAACGGGCAGTCTCAGGGAGTATTTGGTAGGGACAGATGGGCATCATATTCAAAGGCACAATGCCAGTGACACGACGAGACGAGGACTCTTGGAAGTGAATAGCGGCGCTTCCTTGACGATGATATCGCTGTTAACGTCCATGAATATTGACTGGCGACAAGGCGGGTTGTATTTGCAAGACGAGCTAACGACATCGGGAGATCGATACTACTGCTCACGACGGTAAGGCTGGCACAAGGCTGGCGAAGCTGCGTGGCAGGTGTCCAAACTGACGTTGTCTATACACTTTCCCACGGTTACGCCATACGTTTGTTGTAGCACGTGCTTCCGAGCCAATTTCAGGTTGTTGATGCCTGAACCTCGCCGCTCGCCTTCAAGGCTAGGCGTACAGGATCCCTTTCCAACGATCACGAGCGTCTCGATCGTAACCGACTTGCCCTGTTCGTGTCAATCAGGGGAGTGAATCAATCAGAAAGACGGCACACTAATCAATTATATTTTCGCTCACTGTGTCTGTCTCGAGATTGACAGTGGACACTGACAGAGCTGATACAAACCCGGCAGCGTGCATCGTGGCACTCCAACCCACAGCCTCTCTCCTGGCAGTTACTGCCGAGATGGCGGCAAACTTCTCATCCTTTTTCCTCGTGAGGGTAAATTGTTTGTTCTCCTCAGATCGAAAGCTCGCTGCGAACGGACCTCAAGTTCTGCAACACTCATCTTCGCGAGGTCGAGGTCGAGAACAGCAAGGAGCGAGGTGAGTTGATTGAGTTTCCTAGGAGATTTATGCCACGTCAAACTCGCTCCATTGTAAATATGTCACTTTCGAGGCAGTGACAAGGGTGATGTCAAATACAGCCAGTTGCAGCCTCCTTTGCCTTACGGTACGCGTAAGCCGCGGTGGCACAGATTCTATCCTATTTAAATTGAATGGACGTATGTCGTCTTTATTCCTCCCCACACGCAATGTCTGATTGGACAACTATTGGCACCTTAGCTTTTGGGTTTCTCGTGGTACTATTCATTGGACGACGATCTCTCGGGAGTCGAGCTTCTTATCCATTTCCCCCCGGGCCTCCCGGGTTACCATGGGTTGGGAACGTCACCGGAGTTAACCCAGATGCTCCATGGTTAACATATGCCGAGTGGGCAAAAACATACGGTAGGTTACAGCGCTTTCGGTTCTACGCCTCTGCTCAACCAGATATTTGTGCAGGCGACCTGATCTATATTCGATTGTTGGGAAAAGATATCCTCATCATCAATTCCGAAAAGGTCGCGAAGGACCTGTTCGAGAACCGGTCCAAGATCTATTCAGACCGTCCACACTTCATCATCAGTGAAATGTTGGTCCCCCTTTCCTTTCATTCCGCTTATCTCAATCCGCTATCCAAGGTGTGGAACAGAATTCAGTTCCGGTCTGATGCAATACGGAGAGCGATGGCGACTCCATAGGCGGTTTTTGCATCAGACGTTTCGGATCGATGCGGCACCCAGATTTCTGCCCTATCAACACCGGAGGGCATGTCATCTCCTCCGGCGCTTGATCGATGGCCCAGAACAACTTCATGATCATGTGTTCGAGTAAGTGGACGGGATTAAATACGGTGATAAACTCAACTCATCTCTATCGAGATACACGGCGGCAGTGATCATGAACGGCACATATGACTATGACCCGGCATCTCGAAAGGACGAGCTGGTCGACATTGCGGCAAGCGTGTTGGACATTGTTTTGCCTCTTTTCCGTCCTGACATCAGCGTTATTATCGGAGCCTTTCCGTGGTGTGAGTCGATTACATTTCTCCATCACGTTTGATCCTGATATGAATGTGTTGAGTACTTTACCTCCCGTCATGGTTTCCTGGTATGTCATTCAAGAGGGAAATGGCCGTGGCACGCGAGTATTCGAAGCAGTATGTCGAACGGCCGTTTGTGCATTCTCTTAAAACAGGGGTAATTCTCATCTCGATTACTCATCTCGTACGCGTATTGACTAATTTGCACATGACAGCCGAGCAGTAGCGCCGCACCGTCAGTGGTACACGACGCATTGCGAGTGATGGAAGAAAAAGGAATTACACCCGAAGAATCGTGGATGCAGGCACTCAAGGAAGCATCTGCCACCGTCTTTTTGGGTACGCTGTTCAGATGTCTTGCGAGACCCTGTGTTGATAACCATGTTGTTAGCTGCCTCAGAGACCGTACGTGACGCAACGTATTCATGGTGATCGTCATCTGTAACCGTATAAAACAGTCCAGCTCGGTCATACTGACGTTCTTCCTCATGATGATGACGCACCCGGCAATACAGGAAAAAGCCCAAGCACAAATCGATGCAGTAGTGGGCAAGGACAGATTGCCGACAAAGGATGATCGACCTTTGCTCCCTTGGATAGATGCCATTTTTCGGGAAACACTCAGATACAGCCCTACTAATCCTTTGTGTGAGTGATTCCGTCCCTTGGTTGGTTCCTATTGTTGATCCCCTTCAATCATGCAGCAATGCCACATGCTGTCATGGAAGATGATGTGTATGAGGGATACCATATTCCAAAGGGTGAATCATGGTCAATTATCCCGAGTGATCGAGCGTCGACTGATACCGGATTTCAGGTGCTATGATCTTAACAAACTTGTGGTTAGTGTGCTCTATATTCTTTACAAATAAATCTTGATGATCCGCTTCACTAGGTCAATGTCACATAACGAATCCAGGTTCCCAAACCCAAACTCATTTATACCCGAGCGATTCCTCAATAACGATGGTTCGCTTAAATCCAACGAGATGGAGCAAATTGCGTTTGGATGGGGTCGTCGTATGTGTGTCGGGAAACACTTTGCAGACGCCTCCGTGTGGGGAGTCATGGCCAAGGTGTTGGCCGTGTTCAAAATATTGAAACCCGTGGACGAGAACGGGGTGGAAATCCCAGTGGAACCGAAATTTTCGAGTGGCGTTGCGGTGTGAGTGATACACGACAGCAACACTTCTCCATCCCGGACATGATCCTGATTCTTTGCACAGACATCCTCTTCCGTTTAATTGCAGGATCGTGCCCAGACACCCCGGGATGGACGCGAACAAACTGGAGCAGTTGATTGCTGCCAGCATTCCTTGACGTGATCTCTATTTTGGCTCACATAGTAACATACTTGTTGTCGTCAATGAATTCTTCATTCAGAGATGTAGTCACCGTTGGATGAGAGTAATTATGAGGCCACGTTTTAAGCAGTCCATCATAATGCAAGGAATCTAGTATGTAGGGGAACGGACCGGTCTGTGGAGGCGATTCAGATAAGGAGGAGAGTGAAGGGTAAGTAGGAGTGCCAGGGGTTGTGATCGGGAGATACCGAAGCAGTACAAAAAGTTCAATACACACATCCTGGCTAGCTCACAACTTGAAGCCTGCAATGGAACATACCGGATGGATCCACCAGCCACATCGTTCTCTGAATCGGAGAGATCTGAATCCGGAATTGGCTTCCCTCCACGAGTCAGGAAACTTGGCTCACGATCGGATCTTGAGACGTGGCAGGACCTGCCGAGCATGCGGAACGCAGAGATTATATAAACTTGAAAATGTATTTGAGAAATCACGCCCATAGTGTGTTACAGTCGTCAACGCGAAGATACATCTATGGCTGCTCAACTTACATTATATGGATCCAAGGTGGTCCCACAACCTTCATCTGAGCCAAGGGAGTGCTGACCTATGTACACAGTCCTCACCTTACTCAGAAAAGGTATGGTTGCCCAGGCTACTATCGATCCGAGATTTGTGACACAAGCCTACAGGTCGAGCTTGCGCTCAAGGAGGGTAACATCCCTTATAAATACTTCTCGATCGACCTCAGGAACAAGCCTGCATTCTTCACAGAACAGATCAACCCCGTCGGCAAGGTGTGTGGTGACCGTGTGGCGCGCTCTGTAGTCTTGGCCACTGACACTACCAAAACAGGTGCCAACAATCACCCATGGAGGGCCCGACGTGGAACCAGATGAACCATCCCCACTATCTTTCAAACTTGCAGAGTCGAACGTGATCCTCGAATTCCTCGCCGATCTCCACCCAGAGGCCAAACTGATGCCCACCGACCCCGTTCAACGCGCCAGAGTTCGTTTTTTCATGGATGCGGTCACGAACAAGTATGTGCCCGCCTACAGGGCATGGATTTTGGACCGCGAACCAGACGCTGCAGAGAAGCATCTCAAGGCAATCGAATTCCTCCAGGAATTGCTTCCTGACTCTGGAGAATACGCCGTAGGGGACAGCTACACGATCGCAGATGCCTGTATCACGCCTTTCATCTTTCGGTTACATCTCACCACCGAGAATGACATTGGAAAGTACCCAGTGGGGAATGGCCCCAAGTTCGACGAGTCGCTCAAGGATCCCAAATACGCGAAATTCATGGCGTACGCGAATGCTGTTACAGAGAGGCCAGTGGCTAAGGAAACCTGGGCTCCGGTAAGCGGCATTGTCGAACATTCTTGCGCCTGTGCTGATTGGAGAAGAGAATGGAATACGTGAAGCAAGCTTGGATCAGACTGTTCGGCAGAGAGTCGACGTTTAAATGGCTGTACTAGAAAATACACAAAGGGACTCAGGAATCCATGGGCAACGGATGTTAGGCGGACATGTCTGCCTGCCACTCTGAAACAAGGTTTTCAAACGTCACGGATACGTCTCAAAGGCAAGCGGGATATTGTATCTGCGAACGAAGTGGTGCTTTTTTTTTCTCCGAAGAATATTAGTATGTATTAAGTAGTAGTCGGGAGCTGGCGGAAAGCCCGCAATGAAGGTGTCTCGGGCGAAAACCGGTGATTGGTTTACCTAATGCGGACAAACAATACATTTTAAAGTCCGCGGCCATGAAAGGGCTGCCTAAACGAAGTAAGTGTTGTTAGACAAAAAGAGACAAAGAACAATGGGAGCTGGATGACAAAAGGACAGACAGAGCGGCACAATGGGCCAAGTTTACCCTCCAAGTTGTCCTATCAGTGACGCGGCCCAGCAATATAATCACTCCACTGCGCTTTGCTCCTTCCCTCCTCCACACAGCTTCAAGTCCACCCACACAGCTCTTCTATTATCTATCGACATCATTGAACTTGTCTAAGAGATCACGACTTGAAATGAGTACGTTATAATATCTTACTCTTCAGTCTCGGTCTCAGGGCTCACATGTTCCACAGTCTTCCCTCGCGCTTCACTCATGCGCTCTCCTCGTACTCGCACTCGAAAGAACGACACTTCTGCGGACACGGATATTATATGTCTACCTTCCCGCTCTTCTATCCTTTCTTGTCGAAAAACCCGACCTCCGCCACTCCAAATCATTCCCGAGTTGTCAGAAAATGAGCTCGACATCGACGCCACCCATTCGCCGGCGACAGCGCGTCCGATGCAATTTACTCCGCAACAACCAGAGTTGGTGTCTTCTCGCATCACCCTCTCCGCCTATACATTTTCGATCGATGATGCGCTGCTCATGTTCAGCGGTGATGCACCTCGTTCACCAGCACTTTCTGCTTCCTCCTCAACTTCTGATGGTGCATCGAGTGAGGATGTATGCACCCCTGGGACCTCAGATGACGAGGAAGGACACGACTTCCTGCTTCCAACTCCTCGTCTCCGTCCCCAGCGCATCTCTATTCGTCCACTTTGTATCAGCAAGACGCGATCCTTGCTCTGTCAAGACGACGAGGACATCCACAACTACTTCGGAAAAGAAGAAGAGAAAATCATTACTCTTCCGGTAACTGAAGAACCCGAGCACCCCACTGAAGCTAAGGCAGTGACGGAAGCCGCAGAAGAGGCAGAGCAAGATTTCTACACTCGCGAATTTGAGGATTTTATCTCCCTCTTTCCTGCCATTCCCTCTCCCACTACTCCGGCGCGACGTGACTCCCTCATTCTCGTAGCTGAGGCTTTAACTACTGTCATCGAGGTTCCTGAGCCGAAACCTCGGGGTCGCAGTAGACTTTCGAAGCCTCTTCCTCTTCTCCCTCCTGCCACTCCCCCTGCCTCCTCTTTCCCTTTCATGCCAACTTTTTCTCTAGTGCAGACAACTGCTCAAAAGTCAGTGGTCCGTCAGAAGCACAACATGCCACTCCTTCCCGACTGTACTCCTTCGCCGACCCCAGTAGTGTCCCGCCCACTCCCTCGCATGGCAATTCCCCTGGATATTGAGAATTGCGTTTTCCCAGAAGGAAATGCTGATGTCCCATCTCGCGAACCGAGCTTCATCGAGGTTTATGTGGAGGAGGACGCAAACATCTACTCTGAGCCCTCATTCACATATACGGTTTCCCCTAGCGCCCTTCCTCTCCCACCTGCAATCCCGGAAACACCCCTTTCCGGGATGTACGGCGAAGTAGCACTTCCACGTTCGAGCACGGACTCAGATGCCCCGCGTTCTTCCATCGATTCTACCTCATCCTTTGCGTCTTCAACCTCTTCAAACACGCCCATCTCCCCATTCTCTTTCCCAAGCTCACCTTCCTCCGAAGAGCGCTTGCGCAGCCGCTGGTCGACTAGTACATTGGGCTCCCTCGCTGCTGAGCAACCACGGGCGACCACAATTCTCTCGCCTCTCAGAGGCGTTTTTAGCTCTCGAGCGCGTCGGATTCTACTCCCTCCCCAAAAGACCCCTCCACGTCTCACGCCATCGAAGCCCCCTAAGAACAAGCATGGCTTTTTCACGACACCATCGCCGTCGAGCACTCCGGCCCAACACATTCGTCGGCAGGGATCGCGGTCGTCAACCTCAAGCGCAGGGACAAGCTCATCCGAATGCGATAGCCATGACGGGTTGCCTAGTGGGCTTAAGAGGAAGCCCATTCCCCTGGCAATGTTCCTCCGCGCCACTTAGCGACTTGGATGATGATTTGACGACTCGGACCTAGCTTTGGACGACATACTTGACAGCTTCGCAAATTCAATCTTGTCTTGTCACATGGTACAATTTTCGACATTCATGCTTGCTAATTAACCCTTTGTTTTCTTCATTATCCTTCTTCACCCTTCCGTCGTCCAGAATTCTCGTCTGAGTATGTTATTCATATAATTGTATTCATTCATTATCATCATCTGCATTCCACGCTCATTCCACATACGGTATCTATACGCACATAGACGATCATCGCTGTAGCCTATACATACGTCGCGCACAAGCACGCGCGCCCCCACACTTTTTTCCGTCCTCACATTTCTCTCCTTGTCAATCGAATGTAGCTGTAGTCCAGGAATATGAATGCACCTTGTTTCCATCACTCACGTAGCTTGATGGTCGATCCTTGGTTTGAACGAGTTGGCACTGCGCTACGTCGTGTATTCGCGTCGCGCTTTTCGTGAGACGGGAATACTACTTACCTGGATCCACTGACATATCTTTCATCGCTTCTTCCTCCCGACCCAATATTGACGGCGAGTCCCCATGGACCCAGACCTCCATATGATAAGCATCTCTCGCTGTTCTTGATGACCTCGGGAGGGGAAGCATTGATAAAGCAGCTTCATGTTACCAGGATCGGATACTTTTCGCTGCCTCAATGATCCAACGGTTTCCTGTCTCCACCAAGCTCGCCATCATATTGGAAAAGCCAGATGGACGCATGCCAGAAGCGTCATGGAGGGCTGGCCGAAAGCTCATCTGGATGCCACCCCCCCTATAAATGCGGTTTGCAGTGTGCCATCGAGCCAAACGACGATCAAGGAAGCTAGTCTTGAACAGCAGAAAGAAGGATAGCTATCACACGGGGGCCTGGGCGGCTCAGAACCGACGATCAATATTAATACTAATGATGCCTCCAGAGCATAAACATTTTGCTCACTACGTCATCGTTGGGGAGAATGGACTCCGGCTCGGATCCTGCACTCTCGACGATTATGTTGGCAAGAGTACATACCAAGTATGGAGGCGCGGCGCTATATATTACTCTCGATTCAAAGTTGAACACGTTCGGCGATCCTCGTCCGATTCGGACAAACGTCTCTCACTAAATCATGCTGGCTTGATGGGATGGCCTGCAGCCTTTGCTTCAATGTTGGCTTCCATTTCCCACCACGGAGAGAGCTTGTGTGCAAACTCTCAGTGAATTTCCTCAGTCTGGAGCGGTCTTCGCCGAATTTCCAAGGGTGAGCTTCACAGATAGTATTTGTGTCCAGATGAACTTATCAACCTTGGAAACCAACATGTGTTGTTTCTTTGACACAACTTCAAGTTGAACCAGAAATTGTCCAGGATGCTATCCCGGCTTCCGAACTCATTGCCATTCCCCCTCGCCAGCTTGTCCAGTCAATAATGCCTGCGCATACCTGACAACCGGAAGGTGTCCGCAACGAGCTGATCATTAAGCCTTAATTCGCGTATCTGTTTGAATAGATGGTTGGGTTCATCTTACAGGCGAACTTGCCGTTTCTGATTGACACATATATCGTACAAGCATTGGTGCCGCCATCGGATTCTTCGCCAACTTGTATCAAGAAAAACTCTACAGGTAGGGATTTCTGAATGTATTCCAAATACGAGCGGAAACGATTGGATGTTATAACCAGGAGACACTTTTCTCACAAACAACAAGAAGCGCGGCTCTATCTTGTATGCGTCGCCGCATTGTGTCTTCCAATTGGTGACATTCCTGTACCTCGCAGACTGGTACGTTCGTTTCACGAGGATCGTTTCCCTCTGATTGACGTCAATTAGCTATAGTGCATATGCATCTTCTGCCCAAGCCGGGCAGATATTGTTCCGTACGTCACATCTACGCACATTCGACTTTATGAGTGTAAACCCATTTCGGACATTGTCGGTCTTTTCTGCAGGAAACTTGATGGCCTTGGTATTCCCGCTCCTCACCCAACAAATGTTTGCCACGTTGACGTACAAATGGGCGTTCACGCTCTTTGCCATTCTCGCCCTCATAATGGCCCCTACGCCGTTTGTGCGTCCAAGACCTCTTTCTTCTCATCCCCCCTGCTCCCCTTATTGTTGTGATTTGCGGGGATAGACGGTAATTGATTAGTAACCACGGTTCTTGTTAATATTATAGGTGTTGTTCGTTTACAGATCCAGGATACGTGCGCACAGTATCGCCTGCCGAAATATTTTGGAAGCGGATGTGCAAGCGCGGCATTCTTCGTCGTCGTCGTCGTCGCCATCACATCCAGGAACTGACACGGTTTGAATTTGTCAGTCCCCAAGTCGCTTGTGAGTATGCATATGGTTATGCTAGGTTAAATTGGGGTGTATGTGGGTCTCGACTCTGCGGGTTCAGGGTGATGGACGTAATGATTGGGAGTACGGGTGTATTTTATTCACCATGGAAGTCTAAGAAGACCTTCGTATTGTGTCAAATCAAGTCTTTCATTGTTGGTTTCCGTCGCTGTGATGCTACATAAATAACGTACAGGATGGCATCAACCATTACTTAGGGCCTAAAGAAAAAGAAAACCTAATCGGACGACAATGAAATGACTTCGTCATTTAAACACTGCTTGTTCGCCTGTTTCGAAGGACCCTTAGGTGGGAAGCTCATTCTTCGTTTCTTCGAAGGCCCTAGTGAGTACACCCAATCCCCACCACCTTCCGCATCGCTACTGTCCGCATCCGATGGCGGCGCTTCATCAATCTTGCGTATCGCATTGGTGAAGTCCTCTCCATCGTCGATATCGTCTACCAACTCATCGATCTCCTCATCCTCATCCTCTTCCGAAGCCTCGACGTATTCATATGGTCGTTTTTTCTTCACGAGTGCATTGCCCAGCTGCTGTGGTAGCCGCGACGGTCCTGCCGTCCCTTGCCCTCGTGCGTTGTCCACCTCGGGTTTGGCCTTGACCGCAGCTGCGCCCTTGGTCTGCACCGGCTCTTTCTTCTTCTTACCCGTACCCGCGTCCGTCCTGGAGGACTTGCGCTGGTTTGACCGTCTGAAGGAACAATGGATCCGCGGGCCCTTGCCAGCTAGTATGTCGGCACGAGTGAACCGTGTGAGTCGAAGGGCGAGTTCGCCTGGCACGATGTACACGTTGACACTGTATGCGGTGGACGAGAACGCCTCCCCCAGGTATCGTGAGATGAGTAGATGCACGATGAGCAATTCGAGGTCCTAGAAAACGTTCAACCACGGCCGCCGTCGTCAGTTTCCCAATGGAAAAATGAAACGAAAAGTGGCGTTTGAAAGGAGATGGGCTCAAGATAGAGCACACGGCCGAAAAAGCGAAGTTAAAGGGCAGAGTGATGACGTACGTCTTTTACGAGTGCGACCTGTCCTCCAGCGATGGCGTTGTAATCCAAGCGGACCTTTTCCTTGCCTTTCCTCCGCTTACCCCCAGTTTCGAATGCACCTCCCGCAGCCCCTCTCGCCAAATCGCCAAATCCGGCGATCGTTTGTCTCCCACCTTCGGCATCAACAGCCTGAACAATCTTGAGAATCTGCCATGCATCGAGGGTGACGTCCTTGTGAAACACCGCCCCCGCGGGACGCGTGCAATTGTCGCAATGTCCACATTTATCCATCGCGCTTGATTCTTCTGTCGTCCACGAGGCCATGGAAAGATCAGAGGAGGCCGAAAAGTATCTGAAATAGGGGATATGAAATTAGAATACGATCAACGCGCTGGATGAGAAGACACACTTAGCGAACAAGATCTTGCGACATTCCTGCATGTCCTGTGCAAAGCGTAGCATGTCGTGTACTGCAATGCGGACAGTTCAATGAACACGGGACGTGATGCCGAAGAAGCGAGGCAATACGTACACTTCGCCTGTCCGTCCGTGTCCGAACACGTTATGGCTGATTGGCGTGTGGCATCTTGGGGTCTGTAGTAAAGAACACAGTCTGCATCTCCGCCGTCTCTTCCAGCTCTCCCAGATTCTTGATAATAACCATCTAGCGATTTCTGGGAAATTCAACCCCACGTTAACCACTGCGGACTGGGAGGACCCGGAGATACCACTCACAGACATCTATATTCGTCAGGACTCAAATGACCATTGGAAAAATGGACATCTCCTTACCGTATGATGCAGTACGAAGCGTACGTTTCCTTTATCTATGCCCAGTCCAAATGCTGTACAGATTCATGTACGCACGATGTGCGGTCAAAGGGCGCAAAAAGACATACCGATTGTCGCACAAACAACCTGAACAGAGCCCTCTCTCCATTGTCTGTGAAGCCCCTCCTTCTGAGCATCGGGGACGTCTGCGTGATACACACCGGTCTTGATTCGGCCTTTACTCTCTTCTTGCAAGCTAGTCGCAACCGTCTCCGCGTCCTGTTATCCATTCGATGAAACGCTCGCCAGGATGCGAGTCAGATGGACATACCTTCTTGGAGAGGCAATAGATGATCCCGCTGTCCTTATTGTGTTTCTGCAAGATATACTCAGACATGATCGCGATCATTTCTTTTGAAGACGAGGGTTTGGGAAGCACTGCATAGTGTAGATTCTTTCTATACAGAGGTGCCGAGAAATAGATCGTTCCTTCCCGGGGAGCCGCTGGACAAACAGGTAGGTCCCGTGACTGTAATCATGACGATCGCACCCTTACCTTTTCCGTCTACAACTGGTTTCATGTGGAGGATCTTGAGGATGTCTTGAAGGACCCTCGGCGGACAGGTGGCGGACAAGGCGAGGATGGGTACGTGCGGGAAGAATTGTCGCAGAACGCCGAGTTTCTTGTAATCGGGCCTGGTGCGTGGTAGCAATTAACATGGTTTTTGTCCGGCTTGGATGCTATACCTGAAATCATGGCCAAGTTGGGAGACACAGTGAGCCTCGTCAATGACGATGCGAGCTGAACAGTCCCGATCAACTCGAAAGTCTACCTTTGTATACAGAGGACATACCTAGTTTTCCACCCTCCACAAGTTTGCGTAAAAGGGACATAAAACCCTTACTCTTCGCGATCTTCTCGGGCTGCGGATGGTTGTAGCCGTTCGCCTATGCAGCCGAAGAGGAAGACATACAGTAACATAGCATAACTTTATTTCCTTTTGTTGAGCCCCTCCTCGCGAAGATGCCATTGCGGTTAATCGTTGCTGAATCTCACTCGCCTGTGTCTTGGAGGTTCCGCCAGTCAACATGACAGCGTCAACTGACAAAATCACGGTGAATACAATCATTGCGTAAAGAGTAAAAACTTACCATCGGCTTCCCTGAGATGCAGAATCTGGTCTGTTATCAGCGAAATGAGAGGTGAAATGACCAGAGTGCAGCCCGGCATTAGCAAGGCTGGGAGCTGATACGTCAATGATTTGCCACCGCCTCTCGAAAAAATGAATACTAAGACAACCTGGACCACAAATAAGAGAGCCGCAAACCTGTTGGCATCACACAAACGACGTCGCGACCGTCCATGTTGGCATTGCAAACCCTAAACCCATTCAACGACATACAGAAGCAAAGGGAAACTGCACCGCTTACCCTTGCTGGCAAAGCCGAAAGCTGGTGATTCCAAACACTTTCTTCATCGTACCCTTTAATTGAGGATCCCAGTCAAATTCTATGGTATAGTCGATCGTTCCACTCGCTCTGGCTTTCCCCTTCCCACTGACGGCTGTATTTCCGGTGGATTGTGCGCCTGATATTGTCTTAGTCTGTCGTATGATCTCTTGCTTCTCTCGAAGTAGGTTTTGTCGCAGAGCCTTTAGTTGCTCTATCTGTTCATCGACCCCCTTGATCTCGGATTCGAGAGAAGATAAACGAGTATTTATCTCGTGTTTGCGAAGATAGGACGGCTGTTCTGATTCTTTGGGTGCATCGGAAATACCCAAATCTTTGTGATACTCGAATCGCGACATCTCGAGAATTGCTTCCAACTGATGGAATAATTATGTAAGTATGTGATCATTAGCAGGAATTCAAAGTTGAGTGAGCGAGGGGTGCTCACGTCGTCGGAAACAGCGTAGTCAGAGTTGTATCCATCCAACATTTCTTTGTAGCCCACTGCAATCCGGTCTCTGCGTCCTTCAATGGCGGGCCAGGGTATTGCGTGACCGGCGATGGTCGGGATCAAACGGCGTGTGAAAACATCCCTGAAAACACGCGACGCGTCTATTTTGGCAATGTTTGCGGTCTTCGCCACGAAGACTGCCAAGACCCCTCTGCTTCGAACTACATCCAAGGCACTTCAGATACTTAAAGTAATGTCAATGTGACCAGAGATTTGCAGTACAAGTGTCTCACTGCTTTATTTAGATCCAAGGTAGACGCTCAACTCGAGACATTTTTCCAGTTGTTTATTTAACTTCCTTCTAAGACCAGACAGACCTCGAATACAAGTTCAACAAGTCCGTATTTCTCACTGTCGAGTTGTATATTTTTTGATTTCCCAACTTCCTTTCGGTCCAAATTAGCCCTAACCACCCAGGAAATTCCCATCGACTTGGATCACGAGCGAGTATTGTGTCTTCGCGACTGCGCGTCGCCTGATAAGACCCAAAACACAATTTCCATCACCAGGAGCCCCGGATTCGTCTTTTATCTAGTTGAATCGAGGAGCCTCGGGTGAGAACATCCTTTATGGAGAGTGGAGTCAAACGAACACGTGGGTTCTTTTGTATCGCTTTTCCAAAACGTATCTTACCACTCATTTGGTCTCTTCAAAACGAAGCGAATGCTATCGCACGATGGAAACAGTGGCTCGTTTCGCAAACCCAATCTCGTCGACCGGATCCATTACAGGACGAATATCAGCTCCTCGCCCCCGCCGAATCGTCCCTCGAAGTCAAAGAGACGGACGAAACTGGTATTTCTTCGCCCATAGATCCTGTGTACCCCTCAACGAAGCATATTCGCCCTTCGATCGTTCTTGACTCTCCGGCGTCGTTTGTCAAGAGTCTGTACGCACGTTTCCGCAGTCTCTGGACACCATCTTTTACGTGCGCCATTCTCGGTGGGCAACTACTGAGTTTCGCTATCACATGTTCGTCTGTCGTGACGAGTATGTTGGTGGAACGGCATTGGATCTTGCCTTGTACCCAGGCATTCTTCAGGTGAGTTGCTCCTCTTCTGTGATCGTGCGCATCTTTATATCTTTTCTGGTGCCATAGTTATGTCTCCGTCTTTATTGTATATACACCTTATACTATTCATAGATGTGAGTACCGACCTTCAAACCGTCGTTCATTCACTCACCTTATCAGATGGACTTAGAGGTTGGACAAAAGTTATAATGCGAGATGGATGGAAATGTGAGTGGTCTGGGTATAGAGCTTGCTTTTTGTCCTTCCTCAACCATTCCCGTTCCAGACTTTCTCCTATCATTTGGTGATGCACAAGGAAACTTTCTTGCCCTCAAGGTGAGTGGTGCACACCTACCATCCGAAACCTGATGGCCTGACATGTCGAATGGCATAAAGGCATATGCCTATACCGATCTTTTGTCGTGCATGTTGCTAGACGCGTGAGATACTTGCTTGTGGCTGTGTTTTGGTGACCAACTTCTTTTGCAGATGGGCTATCCCAATGTGCCTACTTACTAGTTGGCTATATATGAGAACAAAGTACCACTGGACCCAAGTATTGGTGGGTCTCCTTCTGCTCTGCTTGGCGATATTTCATGTAGATGCGATCCTCCAGGGTGTCGCAATCTCCATCGGTGGTCTGTGCCTCCTCGTCGTATCCGACTTGGTTACTGGTAAAGATGGTCATGCCGAGAGACGTGGGCTAGGAGACGCCTTGATGCTCGTTGCTGCTACGCTCTTTGGCATCTGTGCGTACTCGGATGAACACATCGTGAACCAGGCGACTGACCTTGGCACAGCGAACGCAACAGAAGAGTTCTTTGTAAGACGCTCGCCGCTCTACGAGGTGCGCATGTCATTCGGTATTTCCGCGGTCCTGAATGCATGAACCCCAGGTCGTCGGACAACTTGGAATGTGGGGCACTCTCGTGACTGGCATCCAAGCATTTGTTTTGGAGCGAGATTTGGTAGGGCTCGCTCCATGGGACAATTGGACAAGTGGGTGTATCCAAAATTTGCGTTGCCGAACACTGACCCGATTGGAGTTGGACTTCTGCTCATATATACCCTATGTAAGCCCTCTCTTGCACCTGGGAGATGCGCGGAAACTGATGAGACGACAGCTGTGTTCATGTTCTTTTCGCTGGCGCCGTTGCTCTTCCGCACGGCGTCATCATCCTATCTTAACATGTCCTTACTCACCAGCGACTTTTATGGACTCATCTTTGGTATGTCGTCACATTCACCATTGAACCAGCGACTCTGACCACGTACGAACAAGGTCTTTTTTTCTTTGTGCGTACCGTCTCGACAGGCTGCCCGAGCATCTCTCATGTTACATTGCTTGGACAGCACTATTCTCCATACTGGTTATACTTTCCTGCGTTCGCCGTGGTCATGTCGGGACTTGTCACATACTTTTGGCATGTTACACGTACGTTGCATCGTGCATCCTGGTTGCCAGCACCGTGACTGATCTCGCTTAACACCTTTTAGCCGAAGAACAGGGCGAATCCGACGTCCGGATACCTTCGTATGTATTGCCTGCTGGGGATATAGAGAGTTAGACCGCATCTCTATTTCGTTTTCGTCCAAACTATCACCATTGCCCGTTCGCGCTTGCTTTGTCGTCGGGGCCAAGGCAACCCATGTGAATCGATGATGGATGGTACTGGTGGTGTGAGGGCGTTATAAAGGCGATGTGGTGTGGCGTCAGCCTCATGCCCCTTCCTTGCCTTTTTTCCGCCTCTCCGTCGGGACAAACTGATCATCTCGCCAGGAGAGGTAAATAGGCACTGATGAGCTGGCTAATCCGGTCGCCGGTCGCTCGCTCAATGGCGGTATACCCGTATGGGGAAACCGTCGTCTGCGCGAATGTAGTTTGGTTAAATGCGTCATCGTGAGGCGTTTGTCCATGAGACTTCGTGGGTACGTCGGGTCGTGATTACCCACTGTTGTAACTTGTCCGCGATGAACATTATTGGTCAGCAAGCACTTTGACGGTCGTGCCGTGTCCTGACGCTGATTGGGAGAAGGCGGCCGTCCGTTCCATTCTTGTTCCACGTGGCTGGTAGGGATACAGGGGTGTCCATGTCAAACTTGGCCTGTGGTATGCCCGAGAACTTGCAGGCATGGTGCGCGGTGCTTTTCATGTCCTTGCCTTGCTTTTTTTGTCGAGACAGAAAAAGCCGCCGATGGGTTGTCCATTGTGTCGGCACCTGGCGGTTACTATCCGGCAGTTGACAGAGTCCAAATCGAGTCATCGCCCCCTAGGTCAACTTTTCAACTTGAATGTTAGCATTCGTTCGAGGTTCTGAATTTGCCGACCGTCGAGCAAAATGAAAGAAGGAACGAAGCGATCTCAGGCGCGAGTGTTCTGTCTGCCACAGGGTGGGGCGTTTTTCTCGTGCTTGTTCATGAGCTAGATCCGGCGCGGGAACGGTCATCATCGAGCTTGAGGGGTCGAGGACAGGGGAAGTCGAAGCCTAAGGTGACCGGAGAGAGCAGGGGTACGACCGGACGCAATCCATCCTGCATTCACCTATAGTAGTCACCTGCCACTATGACCTAACAGATACGGTTTGGATAACAGCGATAAGTACTATACGCCGCAGTGAGATCGACGTACAATGTAATCACAAGGCTCAACAACATTTGCTATGATCACCTCCACATCGTCGCAGCAACACGCGTAAAAGAGAGAAGAACAAAAAATACGTATAACTAACTATACAAACAAACAACATGCTCGTATTCCTCTCGCACATTCCAAAGTCCCCCACCCCTTTCGGCCGATCGTGGAAATGAAACGCATTGTACAACAACATCCACCGCACATATGCTATCCAGAAAGAAAGAGAATCAGAACAGAGGACACCAAGGATGGGGGTGATGGTACATTTTCAGATGAACGGCAAGGCAGATGAAAAGCAAGATGGGGATGAGAATGAGAATGAGAATGGGGCAGTGGGTCATCCGCTTTCGTGTGCGCGTTCGTATTCGTAAGGTGGGTGGGTGATCAGTGGGGGGATAAGTGAGAGGCGTCACTTGCTGGTAGATCGGATTTTGAACGGGAAAACGAGAAAAATATAAATCGCAAAGACGAGGGGCAGGGGAAAGATGATGACAGAGCAAGACAGTCGCGAATGGGAGAGGTATCATTGTGGGTGGACGATGACGCCGTCGGATCTTAAATCGCCATGCCGTCCTCCCCGAGTCTGAGTCCGAGTGGGCAATGGGGAGAGCGAGGGCGAGAGGAACAGCATCACGACGAGCCGCGAAATGGACACTACTCAAAAGCTACGGGTCAACGCACAGGTACGGGTATGACAAGGGACAGGTACGCACAGGCAATATAGCTATTTGTCGCCAGTCCCATACCCGTGTGGGTAACTCATGCCCCTGCTCTTAGGAGAAACATGAGCAGGCATCACAAGGTAGAGAAAAACCTGGCCGCAATCTTGCGCCAGTGTATGCCGGAGCCGCTTCTCGGGGAACAAGTTGACGTCATGCTCAGCACGATGCCCATTCACTCTTCTAGAGAGATTAACTCTGGGGTGTTAATGACATCTTGACTTGCAGAGCCAGACTAGTGAATACATGATGGCTTGGATGTTGAGAGTTTGAGATCGCTAGTCAGTAAACCAGTCTCAGGAGTGTGATTGACCTCTGATTGGCAAATGATGTACCACCTCGCCTTCCTTGCCTTGCGCTGCGAAGTACGGGTCCTCGGTGTATTGCAGTGCTCCACTGTAAGGTTGTTCAAAGATATCCATCGCTCACTGTATCCTTGCAAGGTCAAGCGTTTTTTTCTTGGTCGAGAACAGAGGCTTCATCTAGATAAGGCGCTCGCACTGAGCGAAGCCTGGGAGACGAAGGCAAGGTCATCAACTGGGGTGCCTGGCTGGATAAAATTGAATCCTTCTCAAGCGAGGAAAAACAGCTTCCTTAGGATCCCTCATTGTACCAATGCAAGGAATTGGCTCGCAAATTCGTCACAATGTCGAAGGATGTGGTGTCGGCACGGTCGAAGCAATTTTTCGGGCTCCGACGTCAAGGGGGTTCGTTGAGATCTCGCCCGCTGTTTGGCACAGAATCTGTTTGGCGCACCTCTACCAAAGGCACCACGTTGTCTCAGAGGACCATCATTAATTGCTTCGAAGAGCTCGCGAACAAAAAAAGGGTGTGCTCGGTCATGCCGGCCATGCCGGCCCGGGGACTTTTGCGTTTCCTTCAAGTTGATCACGTCGCTCTGCGTTGACCCCCCTCGTCAGATGAGTCTGGCAGCGTGTTCGTGGTCGATATGCTTTCGTAGCGCATGTTCCGATTCGACAAAAATTACAGTGGAAAAAGGAGATTACAAAAACGACATGAATTAGCAAGTACTCAGTGCTGACCTCCTCCAATCCCTGTCTGCACACTTAGAACCAGCGATTCACCCAATGACGCTCATGCTTGCATACCTTTTTCTTCCAGGTAGCAGATGATAGAAACCTGGTCGCAGCACGAACGTGAGCCGAGGATGAAAAGAGAAGCGCAAAGGGTAGCATGGAGGTGCGTCGTTCAATGAGGGTGGCTACGAAAAAAAAAGGAACGCACAATTCATATCATTCCTCAGCCTTCACGGATTTGTTTGCCGCTGGATCGGACACATCGCCAAATTCCTAACAATTGCATCAGAAGATACATGACGGAACAACTAATTTACATACCCTGTAAATGACGCCTTCCTGCACTGGATCTATCACCGACCACCCAACATGTACCTCGTCTATCTTCTTGTCGTAACTATTTGCATTGATCTTGAGCCCAGATTCGTTGTCCATCCCCACAAACAGCAAATTCCAAGAGAGATCCCTGTGGTTGCTCGGCAAGAGACTGCTTAGTTCCATCAGACCCGTTTCCGGTGGTGAATGATGACGGTCTGCGGTAACAACTCGGATTGCCACGATCTCCCTCCTTGATATGAGCGCACTGTCTATACCAGGGAAATTTCGAGTACTGGGAACCCAGTAGAAGGGGGGTTTCCAAGCCGCGGGTGCAGTCTGGGTCGTCGAAATGACAGAAGCTGTCCCTTGTAAATTCTGTGTCCGAGTCAAGCCTAATGTCAGAAGCCACTCGCACTCTATCTCCGTGCCTTGCATAGAAATGAAGCTATGAAGCCAGGATTTGTAGATATCACCAGCAGTTTGACGAGTCCCTTCCAGTCGACTTAGAGCTCTGAAGAAATCAAGCTTGATGGTATGGGATTCCTGTCCAAGGGCCTCCGCGAGAAGGGAACAGAGAGTTGGTGTCGGCACGGATACACGAGGTAGCATGTGGTCAGTCCCTTCGGGAGTCTTTTCCGGCCGAATGAAATAGAATGCATTGTCAGGGAGGTTGAGTAGTTCTGCATTGAGCAACATAGCATGACATTCTCGGACAGCTTTTTTGGCAGTGCTGCGGATTTCGTTCTCAGCCTTCTTAGCATTGGTAAGAAAGTACAGTAGTGTCTGCGGGACACCCCCCCATTTCGTTGCAAGTTCAGTCATGCGGTCGGCATCCAGGTTTAACATGATGCTAGTGATCTTGTCAGCTCTCGCCACCGTAATGGGTCACGTTTTACATACGCAAGTGTCCTGATTTCTTCGATGGACCAAATATCCATGACAAAGGGCTCAGCATGAAGTTGCCTACTCCATAATCTGTAATGCGAGGACTCGGGTGCGGTTGTCTGAATAATACGGATACGATCTGGGTGACCCATGAAGATAGGGCTTGGAACTGCATGGTAGGCAGCATCACACAAGGCCCATATGAAGGATGGGCAGTTGGAAATCGGGCGACTATCCACGAGAGATTGAATACTAACACCTTCCTCAGAAAAGAAGGCATAGAGTGATGGTACGGTGCTTGGAAGTTGGAATCCGACAGCCTGTTTCTGGCCGAGACAATGAATGATTAGATAGACGAGAAAAATTGTTTTCCCTAGAGGGATGTCAACATATGCCAAAGCTTTGTCCAAGACTTACCAATGCCAGGATGACCTATAACATAAGCCCCACTATCGTAGGCTTTATTTCCCTGTAAAGCATCCAGTGCGACACGGTACTCATCTCTGACAAGGATCCTGGGATGCCGCACAATCCCTGCAAAAAGGACTCGAAAAACGGTGAAATATTCGCCGAGGTCAATGAACTCAAAGACACCAGTAGAAGAAGCATCCAAGGTTTTGAAGAGGAACTTGGGATGCCCCCAAGCCGTACGTGAAAATTTGTTTAACAGATCATATTCTCGATTTGAGAATAAGTACACAGAGGGGTGAGTTGAGAGCGACATGGTGGCCGTGTGTAGAGAGTAGATTGATGTTCGAGCGACTTGGAGAAAGGGGCAACAACGAAAGGGGCCATTTGATAGTGCCCCGCCGGGAGCGCGCCTACCCGAACTCGAACAAACCCTTGGGACGAACTCCTCCGAGTCTCCACCCACTGTTCCGTCCTCGGCTACCTCATCCTCTCGCAGCGCGACCACGTCTCCACTGGCATCATGCGCCCCTCGGGCGGATGCGAGCGTGATTGAACGTATCATGATCGTGGAGAGCTTGCAGGCGGGTTGGAGGAGGAGAGCAGGGGAGAAACGATGGGGTACGTATGTTGCGCTCGTTGGGCGTCTGAACCGACTCTCTGATGGAAACGCGTGTTTAAAGGATCATATTCGGTTTATGCGTGTCAGGACGAAACGACACGAGTCGGTGATATCGCCAGGTGTCGCGGTGTTTGTACGTGTTCTCTTTTCCAAGTCGCTTTAGTGCGTGTTGACGTTCGTGATAGGACACATGCTGTTGCATTATAATTTCCATGTGCCCAATGGAGCGGTGAGACTAATGCACTCGAAGTCACCGTAGCGTCATATTCAGTGTTTGACGAATTATCGGTTCCTCATCTGCAGAGTGACGGACGGTGGGAGCCTATTGTGCATGATTAATTCTCAGTCGTTATTTCCCACCTCGGGATCGATCGGTAGATTCCGGGGGCGACATAGCACCATGTACAACACTCATCGTCCGGGCTAAGCCCATCATTGCCCCCATCGTTCATCATAATCTCCCACCCTTCCTCTCCTGCGATGAGACGGAGGCAAGTCCAGGATCACGCATCGCACACGCCCATCCTTGACTGAAGTCAAGATCTCCGGTGACGACACAAATGAACCCAAGTGCGAGGAAAAGTCGACCCGGATGACCCGAACTTGACGAAGCCGATGCCGCGCCACGAGGTTATGCTCGCGGTGCCCCGCGACACGCTGTAAATGTACGTCTTCTCTCACGGAGCACTTGTTTACAATGGGTGTCTTGGGTGACTCTGGTGCGTGATCATGTCTGTTGCGTTGTGATGTGTTTTGCTCATTGTGGTTTGTAGTGATGCACGTCTTGCCAGCTGAAGAGGGGCTACCTGGTTTACAAGACGGATCGATGATGAAAACGGATCCGAGCTAGGAAGGGGAGGCGTTGGCCCCAACGTCGCCTACCTCCGAGTCCGTAACCACTCCCAACGGCAACGCGCGAATTGTGCTACTGTTATTGCCAACGAGCAATCGACGATCAAAGCCAACAAGGGTATGATTCTGCGCAAGGTACGTCCCCGCACTATGCGCATACACCCTACTTCTGACGCGCCGGGCAGTTGGTCGAGTACATTCAATACCTCCAACAGCTCGTGTCGCTGCAAGCGTCAAGAGGAAGAGACTTGGAAGAGCATAATCGGCTGTTGGAGAGAGAGTTGGTGGTACTGAGAGGCGACGTTCCACCGCCGTCGGTGGAGTCTTCGGTGGTCTTGTCCTTGTCCTCATCAAGCGCTGCGGACACAGTGCCGAAGACCCGGAGATGGGAGCGGGGGATCGCTCGAGAGCAGGGGGTGAAGAGGGCGTGAGCAAGCTGCGCGGACGACGGGTTGGGCATGCACGGGACAAGCCGCAGATGTGCCCTCCTCATCCTTGCCCTCACCCTCCCACCCCTTCGCTCACCCTCGTCCTAGCCTCCTCGCCCCTCTTCTCCTCGTGCCCTCGTCCCCACCTCCTTGTGCTTTACCCTCATCCTAGCGCCGTCACTAGGAGTTTCTCTCTTCACCCGTCACGACCACCGTGACCTATCAAGTGATCTAGATTGCCATTTCCATTGCCCCGTCCGCCTCGCCCTCGCCTCCTCATGCTCTCACCCTCATCCTCGCACCGTCACCTTCGCACCCCCGTGCCATCAACCTCGCCTCATCCTCGCACCATCACCTTGTCCTCACACCGTCGCCGTCGCCGTCGCCGTTGCCCTCACCCTTGCGTCCTCGCACCCTCGAACCATCACCATATCACCATCAAGGCTCCATGACATGGTTTTCCTAGGTGGCAGCGGGTGTCGTATACGGTACACACTCTCATGAACTTCGAAGTTGTCATTGGTCAACGGCCACATTCGGCAGTGATGGTGGACATCTGGGGCGTCAGGTAGTTCTTGGAGAGATTCTGATTCTGGCAACTGAGACGAGGATGGCACAGGGTATAGCACAGTTGAAGGAGGTGAAGATGACGAGACCCAAATTATTGGCGGATGGACACCTGAACTTGTGCGACAGAGACAGCATTTACCATGTCTTCTCTTGTACAAATTTCAACAGTCGGGGCTAAATCAGAGCCTCTTCTTAACTATAAGTCCCATGGTGTCGCCGAGTTGGCAGGAGAACTGATTATTCTCATAGTTCTTATTCTTGGGTGATTTCTTCACAGTGCTGTTCTTACGGCTGCCTTAACAAAGCTCGTCATTCGATATGCGAAACAATGTCAAAGTCGTGCAGGAGCAACACTTTCTGTGCGAGGTAATACTGATCACCCCGTTTACTAGTACAATGTTGTCCTGGTGCATGATGCAACTAGAATCAAAACTGTTTTGTAGATTACAACAACATGAGTGAGCCTACTGTACTAGTATCTCTGACGCAGTGCAGGTATGGAATTCCAACTCCCTTTTTATTCCAACTCCCTTGCCACTGATCCTCGTCTACAAGTTCCTGTTTTCTTCCTCGCTCAGCCACCGCAGTTCAGCTTTTTCTTCTTGCCTTCCAAGTCCACATGCTGGCAGAACTATCTCTGAGTCATGTTGAAAAAAGACCTTGGGCTTTTGCAGTGCTTTTGCGAAGTGGCCTGGGGCAAGCCCGACCATTTCTTCGATGATGAGATTCCTTCTCCTGAGGGAGACATCCAGTTCATTGAACTTGGCCAATATCTCCTGGCCTTTCAGGCCCTTTTTGGAGTGTGTCTTGGGACTGACAAGATACTCATCAGACACAAGTATCGGGCTGCGCTAGCTTCCTTGATTTATCTTCCTGAATATACAAACAGGGCTTACATTATCGGCCAACCTGGAATTGGTGAGTTTCGCTTGACATTTGGTGTATGCTGAGTTCAAGTTGTTTCATTTCTGTAGGAAAAACACTCTTCCTCATCTACCTGATGCTCCACCTTCTCGCCCATAAACATCCTGTCGCCCTACTATCAAGTCCTGGGTGAGACTGACGAAGTCTGGAAGTCTGGAAGTCCGAAGCATAGCGGAGCTAGTACTAAGGACCAGAGTAGACCAGAACTCAGTCGATGCCAGGAGGGCTAGAACGACTGAGGTGCTATAGTGGAAGTGTAGGGTTTATATAGTAAATGGTAAAGGCACACTTGTACCTCTAATCTAAGTGAATGTGGGCTAATAGGACGCCACAGGGAAAGTGGGTACGTGCTCCGGAACTCCGTACTCCTAAGCTCTGGGAGCAGACTCGGACTCGGACCCGTCAGTCACGGACTAGAGAAGTCAGTCACGGGTCTCTGTCCAGAGTATCTCCAGACTTTGGAGTCTGAGGTATTTTGTGTTGAACGAAGTAGTGTAGTATACCATACATAGTATATAGTTCACATGCTTGTTCTACATATACGAACTCAGTCGTCTGAGTTTGAATATATCTCTTGATCCACTACTGCTACCATCCGGCAACATTTCAACCAACCAACTGAGTAAGTACCAAGTCACTGCGTACTGTATGCTATTTCGACAGGTTATGAGCCCCGAGTGGCGTGTTACTGCGATTTATTCACGTTCCGCCACTTGGTACTTGCAGCGCAAGTTGTACGTTTTAAACGCCAACATTGTGCAAGCGTTTGTCGTGTTCCACTGCGTCTTTACGCCAGAACATATGCGACATGGATAGAGATCCATGGGGTGACTATGTCACCTGGATCCTGGGCTCTAAGCGCCAAAAAGTGCGATGCTAACGCTCACCACCCTTCTTTGTTCCCCATTGAACAGTACTGACGTCTTATCCCTAGATCTATAAAACCATGTCTTCTTCAAACGACGGTATTACCATCCCCAAACTCTCTGGCCCCAACTACCTCTCCTGGGCACCTCAGATGAAGGCCTACCTTCGTGCCAAAGGACTTTGGGTTGCCATCCACACGGACTGCAATGACGGCACCGACGATGACGACATCAAGGCCGCCGAGAAATGGGATGACGCCAATGACCAGGCCATGGGCCACCTCCTTCTGAGGATGGAACCAGCCATCGCCAATCGCTATGTACCTGCCCTCTCTGCAGGCGATATCTGGAAGGATCTCAGGGATGCTTACGTGAAGCCCTCCATCGCAACCGTATACACAGAGTTCCACTCCCTCCTCAACACAACCATTCCCGAGGAGAACCATCCCGCTCCCTCCTTCGTGAAGATCAATGCACATTTCGTGCGTCTAAAGGAATATGAGTACAAAATCTCCGACAAGGTCCAGGTGATGATTGTCCTCGCCAAGGTCCCCAAGTACATGGACATTGTTGCTCACCTCCTCAACATTGCCGAGGATGCTCCCTCTCCCGCTGCCTCATCCGGCACAACTACCCCTGCCGCGTCTAAAAAGACTGCCCTCACCCTAACCGAAATTGAGCGCATGGCCGTCTTGGCCTACTCGCAACATGTGTCCAAGTGTAAGCCCCAGCAGCATGCTAACAAGATTTCTGCGGTCAAGCGCAAGGGGAATGACCCCAAGTTCTCACAGCAGCAGCAGCAGCAAGCACAGCAACAAGGGTCAGGGGGAGATAAGAAGAAGAAGAAGAGAGGTAACCGCTCTGAAGTGGGCCAAGCCAAGCAGGACGTGCGCAAAGCTGCGCAAACCCATACTGCCGCCACTGCCAACACCTCCTTCACCTTCACCGCCTTCGCGAATGCGCTGGTCATTGACCCCGCCATCACCACCGTCACAACTCCCGTCGTCGACCCTCGTCGACTTTCTCATACCACAGGCGCTGCCCACTATGGTGAGCCCGCTTTCCCTCAAACGAAGCGCTCCATTGTACTCGCTCATCGGCTTGAGGTCACTCCAACCATTGAGACCGTCCGCCGCCTCGACCCTGTTGCCAACAGGGATCTTACATTCCACGATCGCATCTCCGCCCCCGCTGGTGAGGCCACCATCCAAATGCTGGATGATGGGATTGACATCGAAGCTTTCGGCTTCCCCCCAGCTGGCCCATCCTGCTCCTTGATGGACCGTCTCGATGACATCATCACCTCTGCCACCATCGTCGAAATAGACGAAGATGACTGCATCTCTCTCGGCTCTCATGCCGAAGAGATGTACTTCGACTATGACTATTACCTTAAGGGTAATATGGATGAGGGGGAGTTCAATTATGATATGGAGTACGTCCACTCTATCCTCTCACACTACACAGACACTGATGAGCGATTTCACTCGCCACAGTTTGTAGCATATATATACTTGTCTGTCGTATGTAGTGAAATGGACACTATGCTTTCGTTGCTGCTGTTTACAATGTGTGACACATGTGAGAAAACGAATGAAAACCAACACTCTCATAAGTCGGAAGACAAAGAGAAAGAAGAGTTCAATGACATGTGGCTTCTCGACTCTGGCGCATCATGCCACTTTACATGGAATAAAGAAGATTTTGTGGAATATCATGACTTCACCACTCCACGTTTTACGCAGACAGCTAATGGCCAAGCTCCTGTACCAGGAGAAGGCACTGTCCTTATCAATTTTAGAGGAAACATTGTGCATTTATCACCGACAATTTAGATGCCAAACTGCCACATCAAACTCATTTCCTTGGGCACCTTGCTTCAAGATGAATGTCTTAACACACGCAGCATCAAAACCCACTTCTACATTCACGCTCAGTGTAACAACAAGGATGTTATCTCCTTCCACTCTCATGGTAACAACACTATGTATTGGGCACATGCCGCCCCTATCTGCAATCTCGACTCTATGCGCCTATCAAGGAGTGCTGTTGATTATGAGTTGATACATCGCCGCCTGGGACATCCCTCAAAGGAAGTCATCAGAGCTGGGCAAAAACATATCAAAGACTTTCCAGATGTGAACATTCTGTCTGTCAAAAGCGTTTGTCCAGGCTGTCAATTGGGTAAACAACCTGATCGCCCCTTCAGTAAAAATGAAGTTCATGTGACAAAGCCCTTCGAACTTATTCACTCGGATCTTAAATCATTTGAGGTTGAATCATATCACAAGAATAAGTATGCCATCGTCTTTTATAACGACTATACCTCTATGGGTTGGGTCCTAGTGATTTGCTCCAAGGATAGGGCTTAATCGGCCACAAAAGAGTTCTTGACTTATGTCTCGAATCAGTACAACACCCAAGTTAAAGGGTGGATGTCTGATGCAGGGGGAGAATTCAAATCCACCGCTTACAAGCAGTTAATGTGCGACCACGGTATTCATATCTATGAGTCCGCGCCTCACACTCCTCAGCAAAACGGACGTGCTGAACATTTTATACGTACTCTGATGGACAAAGCACAGGCAATGTGTCTTCACACTTGCCTACCACCTTCTTATTGGGAGTTTGCTTTTGCACATGTGGCCCACGTTTATAACTGCACTCCCAAACAGGGTCTCAACTGGAGAACCCCTTCGGAATTGCTATTGGGGAAACCCCCCTCTATCTCTCATCTCCGAGTATTCGGATGCGGTGCATATGTACACTTGCCCGCTGACACTCGTGGAGGTAAACTGGAACCTAAGTCCCAACTTATGGTTTACCTTGGCATCGCCCCCACCAATGAATTTAATTACATGTTCATGCAACCCAATGGTTCCCTTCACATCTATGCACACGCTGTGTTTGATGAGATCCTATTCCCTCACTACCCTGAGACTCGGCCACATAAGCCGATAAGTGACGCCCCTAAGCGTCCTCACCAGCACTCTCCAGCGGATCCTCCACCTCCAACTGAAGATTTGGATGGGGATACCCCCCTTCCTCATCAAATTCGTGAGCCTATACGTCACTCACCCTCACCTGAGCGAGTACCCTCACCTATTCCTACTGAGAGATCTGAGCGAACACCTTCGCCCGCTCCTCCACCTCCTCCAATCACACCACTGCGTCGCATTCCTCCTATGAATGCACCACCGGCTCTGCTGCGTCGGTCTGAACACATATGCCGGCCCCCTACAAGGCCTGGCAACGTCTATGGTGAATGGGAAGCCCCCGTTAAACAAATAAAAGAGATTGAGAAAGAGAGTCGGTGGAAGGAACTTACAGGTCAATCAAAGCCTTCGGCACCGGATACACCAAATATTCCCGGAGCTATGCCCCCATCTCCATCACCCTCTGAAGACGATGTCGAAAGACTAGTCCGGGAAGGGGGAGACGCATTGGTTTCATACCTTTGTGCAAAGGCTATACCGTTAGACAACGAA
>MU130868.1:0-13057 GCA_015039435.1 Imleria badia
CGGACGGGCGATGATTCCGAATCGCTCATCGAACCCACACCCTTGCTGTCAAGTTCGTGGGTACTTTGGCACGCTATCCGTGAACCAAGAGAATGACGTTTACCTCGCAGTGTACTTGACGCAACCTGTACGACGTGGGGCTGGCGATCAACTCTGCCTTGACCACTCAGAAAACCATCGAGACACTCGGGAAACTTGTGATCCGACTTGTCTTGGGCGTCCCTTTTGCTGCCCGCATGTGTTCCTTGTAATTCTGGATATCTTGTCGAAAATTTGTTATGCCAAGTGACGAACGAACACAAGGTCCACTGCCGACTTGGATGGAAGGGTATGCGAAAGACTAAGCGGAAGACGAAGGACCAATGAAGACACTGCGATAGCATGTGCCGCTCAATGACGGGATTTTCAGTCCGGTTTCCATGAGACATGCATGAAGCTTTGAAGCGTGGGACATACAAAATCTAGTCTGGGAGGACGAATCATCCATGTGCCTATGTAAGTTTCTGATTTTGGCGGCATTCATGTCCCGCTATCTGAACATCGCTCCAAGTTGTCGCCCATCATGTTCTTGACGCTGGTTTGATTTTATTCAACAAAATCCAGCGCTCGCCCATCACAAAGCCTCAATTAGTCTCAATACCTTTGGCCATCTGATGAGTGCTTTGGATCATCAAATCTCGGTCTGTCAATCACTATTTCGCAGGTGGGGCTTGGTGGATATTTTCATCTCCATCAAGTTCTTACACGAATCATGCACCCTCGTAGGTCCACTGGAACTCCGCACCAACTTTTTTTGGTATCCTTCAATTTCCGTCAAGGTACTTTTCTGAAGATTTGATACCTGAGTGTGAAGGGTTGTTAGCCAATCGTTGGCAACGGCGGTGCGGCGATTCCCAATGTAATGGCAATCTGTCAGAACGAAATTATGTGGCTCAGTGTCCAGAACCTCAACATACACCTTTTAAATTGGCACGAGGCATCAATTACATACGGTAGTATCAATCATCCCGCGGAGGCATATTTGGACACGACCCGACTATGTATCCCACAATCCGTTGGGATATCGTCGAACGTGCGATGACCTCATTCGAGGTTCCGTCGGAATCTGACATTTCATCGTTTTTCGACTGGGTGCCGAGCAAGACCGAATCAAGGCATTGAACCTAATCCTGGCATTCTTTAACACTTTTCTATGACCGCCCCGATTTATATCCCTAGCTGGCTAGCGTTACGGTCAAACTGAGGGCAATAATATCAGGACAACCATCACGAGCCATTCAAAGTTTTCGTTATCTTTCAAATTACCTTAAGTACCTCGTTGGTAATCCCTTTGATCGAAATTCAAATGATGGTAACTAACGCCACTACTGTATAGTACTGCACGGGTACCCTCGACCTTTATCTATCGTCTTCTCCGACCAATTTAGCTTTGCCGTCGTGAGGAGGTGGCAGGAGGACACAGTAATTAACCGAGGCTGTACCACCTCCGGAACGAAGATGTAAGGTTAGGTCCATCCGCACCTTTTCCTCCCAGAAACCCACATTCCAATCACATATATAGAGTGATGAGTGGTCCTCCATCTGGAAGATACTTATTATCCAACTTGCTGCAGATCGGAAGCCATTGACCAGCGTGGATTGACCAGCGTGGATCGTGTTACTCCTCTCAGGCTTTTAAAACTCGGGACGGCAGTGACAGAATTGCAGTCCACTAGTTTTCGTTCTGCGCCAATGGTGCTTGTACTATCCATTCAAGTCCCAGGCTCTACGTTTTTGCTATATGATGGATTGATGCGCTGATTGGATCTCTTGCAGTGATATATCAGGGACATAGGACACGGAAAGTACAAATTCATTTTAGAAAATAATTGGTAAGTGTGGGGTGGACGGGTGATTGTCTGGAAGAAGCCTCCTCCTGGGAGATTGAAGGGCGAATGGTACACGCGAGTGCCGTTGCCTATCTTCCATTTGTTATTGTATTCTATCAGTAGCTTGAAATACGTTTCATCATTCGTTACTCACACGAATTACATCACAGGTCATCCTATATTCCCTCACAGAGCCGGTGGACCAATACCAGTTGTGGAAGTCCACTCCTCTCCACGAGGATTAGAGTGCCTCACAGGTCGGGGCGACCTAGTAATGAGAGAGCTGTAATCGTTTCTTGTACTGGCTTTGGATGATCCCCAGTCGTCGTGTATTCCATTGAGTCGGGTTGTATTGAATAACTACTTCTCCCGTCACGGTTCCCGAGACTTGCCTGTGTATCTGACTTCCATGGATACTTATTCTTGCTTCGCTCCTTTGGTTCTTGGCTCGTTGAGCGTATATATGCTACCAGCCCGGGGGCTGATCAGAAAAGTGAAAGTGGGAGGAACGCGACAGCCCGATCCACACTGGACCATTTCCATTCGATGCGATACACGACAACTGAACTTAGCCTAGTTCATCTGAAACTCTTACAACATACAATTACAATGGTTTTCCATCGCTACATCCCTCTGAACCTCGGGTGACGCTCTACTCACGGTCGATGCGAATGAATTCCCACTTGTGGCCGGGCAGCGGATCGATGTTGCCGACAGCGACCTGTGACGCAAACAGTGTAAGCATCGATAAACCTTCGACAGACTTTCCGTACATAGGCATGAGGACTGGTATCGTACAGAGTCCAGCCTCTGGGCGGACTAGCGTCGGGTACCTCGATCCTGCGATGTTTTAGTTTGGATGTCGAATACTACAGCAAAAGGCAGACAAGCACTAACGTGTAGAGTCCGTCTTCATGTGCTCGGATGGACTAGATACCTGCAGCTTGCCTATCCAGGGTTGCAACTACGTTCCCATGATCTTCTCGGGTGAACCTATGTTCCAAGGGCAAAATGTAGTTTCCATCGTTCAACTTGCTGACGGTAAACTGCAAGAGAGCGAGAGTCCGGTCAGTACATGACTCCATCGTGTGGGAAAGGATCATTGGGAGGTGCACAGATGATACAAATGTCGTTGGCACTGAACGAAAACCAGTGGACTTACAAGTTTGTCGGGGCCGTCCGCGACGACGGGTACGGTGGGAGGACCACCAAAATTCGCGCCAATCGATGGCCTGGGACCGAAAGCAACTTTGAGGATATATTTCCCGGGTTGAGGACCGTGCATCGTTTTATATGTGAGGAGATTGGAATGTGGGTTGATGGGTGCAAATGGTGCGGATGGGACCCAGCTTTATATCTTTGTCTCTAAGGTGGCACAGCCTCGACCGATTATTGTGTACTCCTGCCACCTCCCAATTGCACTCCATCATCAAGGCAAAGATCGATGGGTCTGAGAAAAGGAGAGATAAAGTTCGAGGGTGCCCAAGTGACATCTCGTATTGGCGTTCATTACCGTCAGTTGAGTTTCAACAACAGGATACTTCGGGGTGCTCCAAAGAATAATGAACGCTTCGAATGCCTCGTGATGGTTATGCTCGTATTCCATCTTACGTTGGGAGTAACGCATACATAGCCAGCTTTGGGGATATAAGGCGGGGCGGTCTCAGAGAAATACGTTTGATAGTGCTGCAATGGCGTAATCTTGTCTTGTTCGGAACCCAGTCGAGAACTACAGTATTTCGGACGTTGAGTAACGGCGATAACGATAATCGCTTCCTTCTCTGGAATAATCAGGCCCCGTCCTAGGAGAACCTGCGAGGAATGATCTGAGACAAGGTGGGATTCGAGCAATGGGGTCTGAATAAGTGCAAAAATGAGGCACCTGTGTGAACAGTCCAGAAAGGGCCCCATGTAAATGGAGCCATCTCGTTTCTTGATGCTCTAGAACCTACGGGTTTGTGAGGATGGAGTCGACGAACTGAGGAATGCTTCAACTCGCAAGACCCGCGTGTACAGAGTGACACTCAATGTTGGAAAGTCGCACGCCTGGTTTGCTTGTCCGCTGTCACCATCACCAGCGCTCAAAAAACCGGGTGCAACTCAGGGGTAGAGCCATCTCATTGTGAACATCTTCACACTCAAGTTCGCTTTCGCAGCCACTGAATCCCTGAACATGCCGCAGATTTGTTTCTTGCATCTGTTACCGGTCCTAACTCAAACCCTTACAGACTTCTATGTTCGAGGACCACCGTAGCTAGCTGCACTAGTGTCATGTATGAAACACTCGTAGAGACCCTTTGCAAGACCTTAGACTGTCATAGCACTCTCGAAGCGCTCGTCGATGATGCGTTCGACACGCTTTTTCGTTCACAAGGTAACACCACGGGCCCTTTCGTTTCGTCCCAAGCTGATGACGACGCGCGGACAGATGACACATTGTCATTGACACCTATATTTCACGACGAGATCGAGTTTTGAACTATGGTTGGGCATAGCAGAGCATACATCGTGGCTTCGGACGACGGGGAAAAGCATAGAGACTATGGAGATGGCGATGAGTGAGTGACGTTGTCCCAGTCTTGTCTGGGGCCCAGGCGAATCACTCACTAGCGACGTGTATAACCACTTTTTGAACGCCGGGACGTCCTCGAATGACTTGGCAGTGCAAATGGGCGTCTGAGGGCCCGGGGGAATGCTTCCGAGTCCAGTTGAGGTCGAGTCGGGGAGATGTCGACTGCACACCCCGAGTTCGCAGAGCTGTTGGAAAGGAATCCTATCGATGCAATCGCACCCTTCCCTCCAAGGCAGTATTTATGCACCAACGAGCTGGCCAGTGGACCGGCTAGGGAGAGAGGCTCTGAGAGAGGGGGGGAACATGGGCCAACGCCCTGGCTAACTGCCCAGCAACGCAATGGGACGAGACCAGACTGAACTACTCTACTCTGCGTGTCGTACTACTCCGGCATCTCCCGGCCTGGACCCCTACCACTCCTACCCTTGCTCTCTCCTACCCTCAGACCTCTCGTGACGTGGCCCTACGGGCCACCCCACTCCACCAGATACGAACACGCCCTGAAATCACTGACTTCCATACTCTTGGTCGCGCTACAAAACTCATTTTACGTCCTGCAAACGGCGTGTGAAGCTGGCTACCTCACGCTGTCAAGTTGATATGACGGACGGGCGATGATTCCGAATCGCTCATCGAACCCACACCCTTGCTGTCAAGTTCGTGGGTACTTTGGCACGCTATCCGTGAACCAAGAGAATGGTGTTTACCTCGCAGTGTACTCGACACGACGCGCGGCTTGGGACGAACTCTGAAAAACGTTGAGATACTCGGGAACTTGTAATCCGATTTTCTTGGGTGCCTCTTTCGCTGGTCGTATGTGTACCTTGTAATTCTGGATTTCAAGTCGAGTACTTGCTATGTCAAGTGGCGAACGAACACAAGGTCCGCTGCCGATTTGGACGAAAAGGAATGTGAAAAACTAAGCGGAAGACAGGACCAATTAAGATACTGCGATAACATGCGGCGCTCAATGACCGGATTTTCAGTCCGGTTTCCGTGAGACATGCATGAGGCTTTGGCCTGGGACATCTCTAGTCTGGGAGGGCATATCATCTATGTGCCTAAGTTTCCGATTTTTCACGGCATTCGTGTCCCGCAACTCGGATCTGAAGATCGCTCCAAGGTTGTCATATCACGTTCCATCAACGCAGGTAGGATCTCGTTCAACAATATCCGGTGCTCGCGCTGATCAGAAAGCCACAATTCGTCTCGATGCCTCTGGAAATCAGATGCGCGCACTGGATCATTTAATCTCAGTTTGCCAATCGTTATTCGCAGGTGGGGCTTGGTGGATATTATTATCCCCATGAAGTTCTTACGCGAATCACGCATCGGGTCCCTCGTATGTCAACTGGCACTCCGCACCATTTTTGGTGTCGTTCAATTTCAGTCAAGACACTTTTCTGAAGGTTTACATAATAGGTGAGTTATGAGGGTTGTTAGCCGTTGTCAGTGATCATGATGGTGCGGCGATTCCCAATGTTTTGACATATCTGTCAGAACGAAATTATGTAGCCCAATGTCCAGAACATTGGGCTAGAACTTCAATGTATATCGTTGGCACGAGGCATCAATTACATACATAGTATCAGTCATCCCCCTGAGGCGTATTTGGACGAGACCCGACTAGAATTTCCACAATCTGTTGGGGGTTCCGTTGGAAGTACATAGTCAATAGACCTGGGATATAAGGCAGGACGACCCTACTAGTAGAGAAATACGTTAACCGTCATACATTGACAGAATCTCGTGATCCTGTCTTGTTCGGCACCCGGTCAGGATCTATTTCCGACGGAGCATTGAACAAGGCTATCGATATTTGGATGCTTTGTAAATGGAATAATAGAATCTCCGAGGATACCTACGAGGAAGGAGTGGAGAAAGAGTGCGATCCAAATAAACAGCATCCAGAGCAGTCTTGTGTACGCTCGGCTGGCGAAAAACCCACGCTGCACAGGCCTCGCTGGGATCCGAATAAAAATGAGAACTCAAGAATGAGGCACCTACGTGGACAGACCAGATTGACGTGTTATCGAACCCTACGGGTTCATATCATTTGTGAGGATGGAGTCCATGAGTATGTGGCAGTTCCATGACACGCGGAACTCGTCGTGGTTAGCGATGTTCCTCGCGTCATCGTATACGCAGCCCACGGTCGATATAGACCAAGCATTCGCAACGGTTTACGCGATTCGTGACCTGCAGCCACAGACGTCGGCATCGATATTGCCGAAACCTCCACCTGTAAGAACAACCAGTCAACGATCCCAGGAAGAAGAACGTACCCACCCCGGTGCAGCCTTCAACGCGCATCATACTTGACCCGATCCGGGTTCGGTCCGCCGCATAAACCAACTCGAACGTGCCGAGCCAAACGGTCGTGAATTCCCGTGCGAAGATATCCAAGTCTCGACCTGCGATGGGTGGTATTTCGAAACACGCTAGAGCTCCTAGAGGCAGTATCCCACCCCACATTGCGCGCTCGGTGACAAAGGCGAACATCCTCCGCATCGAGAAAGAGCGCAATATGCCTTTTCCAGCACGGTTACCGAGGAAACGAAGAAACCAAGCGTGCTTCAGAGAGCGGCCAAGGTCGAGAGGGGAGCCAGCAAGACTGATGGTGGCGGAAGTGGAAAGAAACCGTTTGACTTGAGCGAGAACGACAAGAAAGAGGGAAGAGCGGCGATCACGGTCAAGTTTGCTTCTTGGTTTTTCATCGTTTTCAGCTTCGTGCTTTCGGAGATTTTGTACGATTCATGTGAAGCAGGGTGGTTGAACTTACTACTAGGGACGTAAGTTTTGTCATGTTGTACTTTTATAAAAATTTCCTTTGCGTTTCACGCAAGTGAGGGGCGTTGCCTCGTCTGGAAGGAGTGTTTACATCGGTATAAACTATCCATAGTGAACATGAGGAACGAAGATACGCACACTAATGTGATGTTTGGATCCATCTAATCTGCCTGGTAAGATCTTCTGTCGACGAGACTCGGATCCGATGCACCGGCGGAATCTGGAAAGTCACACACGCCCCGCTTCATAAAAAAACCGACAGTTGAACGTGGACTTGGTAGAACAACACGGATCCATCTCTTCGTGAGTCGCGACCATCTTACCATTGACACTGATCCCACTCGACATCACTTTCCATAGACCTCGTCTCTACGGAATTCCTGTAAACCCATCTGTGACCGGTCCTCACTCAATTTGGTCAAACCCTTGCCGGCCCCTTGTGCTCGAGTACCACCGTAGCTCCCTATGGCACTGGCCCCTTTCTGGCATATGCATGGTACCAAGGATACGGTCGCAACACTCACCGGTTGGGGAAGAAAGCGCACACGAGCGTACAAACAAGGCATCAAAGGGAAACCACGTGGATTGATCGCGAGGACGATGAAACGCACCGAAACTCTTCGCATTGTCCCTCTCTGACAGATGATAAAGAAGGGCACTCACAGTGGGTGACTTCCCGTCAGGATTTAGGGAAATACGGACGGCTGCAGTTTTGATCTCAGTTGGCTCCGGATAATTTCAGCGAACACTTTCTGTAAATCTGATAACCGTCGCACAGTCGCTAAATTTTACAGACGGTCAACCGGTTGCCTTAGACTGGGTCAGCTGCAGTATGGGATGGCCGAAAAAGGATGGGACGACAGCTAAGCGACGTCAAAGGGAGCCGAAAATGGAAGGGGATGCTTTACAGACATTTACGAAGGGGGGGGGTACTCCACAGATTGCAGGATTTACGAACGGTGTTCAATGGCAACGCTTGACGTGCGCCATGCGGTTCCTTCCTAGGTGGGACATATCTGTCATTTTGCTACTAATTATAGCGACAAATTTACAGAAAACTTTCCCTAAATCCTGACGGGAAGTCACCCAGTATGTTCTACTCCATCTCTTGCATGTCGTTCCGAGAACATCACGCTGACGTCGGTTAACTATACTGCCGTATATGAAACACTCATAGAGATCCTTCGTAAGAAATGCCGTACCACTCTCGTCGAGCATGCTTTCGACGCGCTCCTTCGTTCACAAGGCGACACTATCCCTTTCACCTCGACCCAAGCTCAAGACGACGCGCAGGATGGATGACCTCATCCAATACGTCTAGCTTCCCCAGAAGTCGAAGATCGGCTGCATTTACATTTCATGACGAGGTCAGGCTTTGAACTTTGGTTTCGGTGTGGCAGATTCCGCCATATAGGTACAAGACCAGTATTTTTCTGGGTCGGGTTGGGGTTCCTGGCGACGATTTAATGGTCAGATGGATACCGAAGAGCAAGGCCTGTGAGAGGGTGAAGACGCACACATTCTCCGATTATACTAGTTTGCGCAGTAGGTGGCCCCAATCAATGAAATCCGAGACTAATGAGAGCAGAGACAGATTGAATGCCCTAGGTGCCACCAACGCGGTAAGCTTACCATTTCCGTGCAAGGATTCGCTTCGTCAGTGATGGTCTTATTCGAGGTTCCGGTGTAAACTTTCGGCTCGGTGTCAATGCAGAGGAAGACTAGAGCATGATGTAGGCATACCTTTTTCGCTTGGACCTACCGCCTTATATCCCATAGTGGGTGGTACTTTTAGGACTCGATGTAAGAGTCAAGGTCGGCCCGAGTCTAACTATTTACGATTCATTCATGATCCTATTCCTCGAAACAAGCCGAAATGTCTCGTCGAGGGTGTCGAGGATTGAATATGGCTGACGGGAATGAACCTCATTACTAGATATCACTGTATGCGCACCCAGGAACTTTATGGGTCGCCGTGTTTCTTCGAACAATGGACAATGATCGGCCGAGGCTGGGTCGCTGCACAGGCAAACAAGTATATAAAGAGCACTGGGCTTTTCCTCTCGTCTTTCACCCAGCCAACCACAACGCAGCGACTTCCCCCACTTGCAAGCAATGAGCGGTCTTCCTCCGAAAAGGAAATTTCAAATCGTATCTTATGTGAACCCTAACCCACCGGTGGGCGCAGACATTGATGAGACGTCTGGCGTAAAACCAGTCATCACGGACGGCGCGACAAAAGTGGTAAGTCCGCTGGTTTTGTTCAGTGCAAACGATGCTCGTGTTGTCTCCCACTTTACTATCCTTTCCTATATGATGGAGTTATGTTCTGGTTGATGTCTTGTTCTCTTTCAGTGGTCCATCCAGAACGGCCAATACGTTTTGGGTGACAAATGGTACGCCGCAGCAAATGGTAACCAGGTGGTGCCAGTGGTCAAGACCAGCGTGGATCACGGCACTAGCATGCAGTTCAAAGTTGTGCAGGAGGGCGTGTCCTGTACGTGTATGTGCCTATCTGCCTTGATCTGTCGTATTCTATTACCATCATTCGAGCGAAAATACGCCAGGATCAAATCCGTTGATGGTAACACGGCCCGGACTGCGACTGGAGTCAATTCAAAGGATCCTGCAAGTAAATCCTAGTATTATAATCAAGATTTATAGATACTCGCACCAATTACGCCACAGGTCGTTCTTAAATCCTTCGATGTCCCGGCGGACCAATATGTGGATGTTCAATAATTGAGGATCCAGATGATCGAAGTGACGCTCAGTGTTCGTGTATTGGATTGAACCGAGATTGGTCGAATAAATGGAAGTTGCATGGGTGGACGTTTCTCCCGGACTCGAACGGCTGTGCTCTGTCATACGCCTCGTCGACACCAGAGTACTACCTTGGAACGCTCGAAGAAGCGTTTCCGGGTCCACAACCAGAGTGATGGGGTCCTGCGAGGGCCTGATACGTAGGCTCCAAGTCTGAATGGTGTCAATCAGATATCGACGGACCCATCTCAATGAACCCTCAGCGTCGGAACTTTGCACACTTGGCATCCTCCCGAAGTCACAAATACGCCAGGAGGGATCAAAGTTTGCGGGGTGGAAATCTTGAGCGTTAGTATAGTAGGGTAGACTGGTTAGCCATCGTCGACCCCTCCCTAACCGGAGTGGATACGGAGCGAGTTCGTAGCATAGGCAAGATTCGCCAACATAACTACCCATCCACTACTTGCGCAGGAGTGCTTCTCACGTTTTACCCCCTTGCGAGCCGAACTGCTTTGAAACTTTCACAGGTCAATTCTCCGAAACACCGTAGAGACAATACATTTCCATTCGACGCGACACGCAACTCATACAATCACAACGGTTTCCTCGCTAAATCCTTCCGAGCCTCGTGCGATGCTCTAGTGCTAGAGCGCAATGAATCGCCATAGCTGGCCTGGCTGCGGAGAGTCGCTGATGTTGCCGACAGCGACCTGCGACGCAAATGGTGTAAGCATCGATAGATCGTCATAGATAGACTTTCCATACATAAGCATTGGGATTGGTATCGTACAGATTCCAGCCTGTGGGCGGTGTGACGTTGGGCACCTCGATCCTGCGATATCATGGTTTTAATTTGGATGTTAAGGGTAACATACTACAAAAAAAGGCAGACAAGGACTAACGTGTTGATTCCATCGCGCAATTCTCGGATGGACCAGATACCTGGAGGTAGTTTAATCGGGCTTGCAACTACGTTCCCATGATCTTCTCGGGTGAACCCTTGTGGTAAGGACAAAGTGTAGTTTCCGTTCTCCGATTTGGCGACGATGAACTGCAAGAGAGCGTGGATCCAATCAGTACATGACTCCATCATGTGGGAAAGTAAGAACGGGAGTTGCACGGATGATACAAATGTCGTTGGCACTGAACAAAAACTAGTCAACTTACAACTCCTTCGGAGCCGTCCGCGACAACATTTCCGGTGCCACCAAAATTCGCGCCGACGAATGGCCCGAGGATGCTTTGGATCCGATATCTTCCGGGTAGAGGGCCGCTCATCGCTGTATATTGGTATGTGGGTGATGGGTACAAACGATGCGGAGAGGACCCAGCTTTATATCTTCGTATCCGCGGGGGCACAGCCTCGACCGATTACCGTGTACTCCTGCCACCCCTCAATTGCACTCCATCAAGGAAAAGATCGATGTGTCTGAGAAAAGGGAAGTGAAACTTCGAGGGCGCGCATGCAGTGATATCTTGCAGTGGCGTTCATTACCGTCAGTTGAATTTCAATCAAGACGATACTTTGGGGTGCCGCAAAGGAGAATGAATGCTTCGAATGCCTCAGAATGGTTGGTAGGCTAGTGTTCCATCTTGCGTTGGGCGTAACGCATCGCCAGCTTTGTGGATATAAAGCGCGGCGGTGTCTGAGAAGCACGTTTGATAGTCCTGCAATGGCGTGATCTTATCTTGTTCGCAACACAGTCGAGATCTATTTCGGACGTTGAGCAAGGGCGATATCGATGATCGCATGTTCTGTGCTTCCTTGGCTGGAATAATCAGATCCCGTTCCGGGGATACCCGCGATGAAGTGCTATTCGAAAGTTAGGTCTGAAGTAACCCGTGTGAACGGACCAGAAAGGGTCCCACAAAATTACATTGAGACATGTCGTTTTTTGATGCTTTACAACCTACGGGTTTAAATTATACAATTTATGGGGATGCGCAGTCGAGCATTAACAGCTCAAGTTCTGAGGAATAATTTAACTCGCGACCGAGTAAGTCTCACCATCGGCTAATCCTTGGTCATCTCGTGGACTGCAATGAGAGCTGACCGAGGTGGAGATGGAGGGTGATAAAGAGGGAGTAGCTACGGGCGGCAGCGCGACCTCGGGCGCTGTCTGGCTCCACGAACTGTCCTGGGCCAATGGTGAGCCGCTTACCCTGATCAGTCGTCGTATTACGCCGCGTGCGGCGAATACTACAAGCCCAAGGACTAGGACAAGGTCGACTTCACGAACCTGTGGGGACGTTGTCCGACAGCAAGCAAAATCTGATCGGTGGGGCGTAGCCACAGCAGCGATCAGTAGGACTGAGATATGGCGTGATCAGTGGCCCGACGGTGGGGTGTAGGCCATGGCAGTGATCATGTGAGGCGAGGACGCGATTGGTGGGGATGTAGGTAGCAATCGGTCAAAGTAGGACCTGATCGGCGGGGCGTAGCCATGGAAGCGATCAGGTGGTACTCGAGAGCTTGAGGCTTGAAGGGCACGACCGGTAGAGACGTAGTCCGACGGAGGCAATCGGCCAAGAGCGGGGATGAAAGCTTGAGCACGAGCTGCGCTACGTACCCGAGGGCCAGTGAGCGCGAAAGAGAGAGGCGCTACTCACTTTCCATCGCTTGGCCAATATCTCGTGCCTCCGAGTTATGAGTCGGCACTTCCGCCACATGTAGCATGTCAGAAATTCACACGCTTCCGCCATCTCCAGCGCGCCTCCCAGAGATTCACTCAAAAACCGGCGTTCGAAGTAGACTTGGCTTGTGGGACGAGAATGGTTGGCGCGGACAGAGTCAAAGCAAAAGGGTAGAACCATTTCTTCGTGAACTTCTTCACATTTTCACAGGTTAGTTTGGCGACCCTCTACGTTTTTTCCATACCCCGTCTCTAAGGAATACCTGAACAAGCTCTAAATTTGTTCCTCCTATCCGTTAGTGGTCACAATGATCGGCCGAGGCTGGGTCGTTGCTCAGGCAAACAAGCATATAAAGAGCACTAGGCTTTTCCTCTCGTCTTTCACCCAGCCAACCACAACGCAGCGACTTCCCCCACTTGCAAGCAATGAG
>MU130868.1:13517-38279 GCA_015039435.1 Imleria badia
ACCGGTGGGCGCAGACATTGATGAGACGTCTGGCGTAAAACCAGTCATCACGGACGGCGCGACGAAAGTAGTAAGTCTGCTGGTTTTGCTCAGTGCTCGTGTTATCTGTTCAAGTTCCACTTCAATATCCTTTCCTATATGATGGAGTTATGCTCTTCTGATCGATGCCTTGTTCTCTTTCAGTGGTCCATCCAGAACGGCCAATACGTTTTGGGTGACAAATGGTACGCCGCAGTAAATGGCAACCAGGTGGTGCCAGTGGTCAAGACCAGCATGGATACCGGCACTAGCGTGGAGTTCAGAGCTGTGCAGGAGGGCGTGTATGTGTATGTGCCTATCTGCCTTGTTCTGTCGTATTCTATTGCCATCATTCAAGCGAAAATACGCCAGGATCAAATGCTACGGCCCGGACTGCGACTGGGGTCAATTCAAGGGATCCTGCAAGTAAAATCTAGTATTAATCAAGATTTGGAGATACCCGCACCAATTACGCTACAGGTCGTTCTTAAACCCTCAATTTTCCAGCGGACTAATACTAGATGTGGATGTTCAATAATGTTAGAATGCTGCAACCAAGGTTCAGAGCGACTTAGCAGGAAAACCGTTGTACTCATTTGTTGTGGAAGATCCAGATGCTCGAAGTGACGCTCAGTATTCGTTTTGTGCAAGTATTGGATGAGTAGTTATGTTGGTGAATCTTACCTATGCTATCAACTCGCTCTGTTCCCATTCTTGTTAGGGATGGGTCGACGATAGTGTGTGTCGCCGGTTCGTGAACTATGCATTTAGACTGGCCAATGATCTACTCTGCTATACTAACGCCCAAGATTTCCACCCTGCAAACTTTGATCCTTCCTGGCGTACTTGCAGACACACCTCAGCCTGTCAGGAGGATGCAAAGTGTGCAAAGTTCCGACGCTGAGGGTTCACTGCGACAGACACCATTCGGACTTGAAGCCTACGTATCAGGCCCTCGCGGGACCCCATCACTCTGGTTGTGAACCCGGAAACGCTTCTTCGAGCGTTCCAAGGTACTAGTACTCTGGTGTCGATGAGGCGTATGACAGAGCGTAGCCGTTCTAGTCCGGGAGAAACGTCCACCCATGCAACTTCCATTTATTCGACCAATCTCGGTTCAATCCAATACAGTGCTTCTCATGTTTTACCCCTTTGCGAGTCGAGCTGCTTTGAAACGTTCACAAGTCAATTCTCTGAGCACCGTAGAGTTCATACAACACATTTCCATTCGACGCAATACACAACTAAACACGGCCTCGCTCATCTGACAGTCATACAATTACAACGGTTTCCTCGCTACATCCATCTGAGCCTCGGGCGATGCTCTAGTTCGGAGACGGAATGAATCGCCATAGCTGGCCCGGCTGCGGAGTGCCGCCGATGTAGCCGACAGCGACCTGTGACACAAACGGTGTAAGCACCGATAAATCTTCATAGACAGACTTTCCGTACATAAGCATTGGGATGGGTGTCGTACAGACTCCAGCCTTTGCTCTCGTTGGGCACCTCGATCCTGCGATATTTGAATTTGGATGTTAAGGGTAACATACTGCAGCAAAAAAGCAGACAAGCACTAACGTGAAGCGTCCCTCTCCTCGTGGTTGAATGTGCCAGATAGTTGCAGCTTGTTTGTCCACGGTTGCAACTACGTTCCCATTCTCTTCTCGGGCGTACCTTCCGTCATCGAATAAGGCCAAAGTGTAGTTTCCGTCTCCCTCAGCCCAGATGACGGTCCACTGCAAGAGAGCGGGGGTCCAATCAGTACATGACTCCATCATGCGGGAAAGTAAGATTGGGAGTTGCACGGATGACACAAATGTTTTTGGCACCTAACAAAAACCAGTGGACTTACAAATTTGTCGCGGCCGTCCGCGACGACAGGTACGACGGGAGGACCACCCAAATTCGTGCCGCCGACCGATGGATGGCCAGGACCCAATTCAACTTTGATCAAATATCTCCCGGATTCAAGACGATTCATGGCTGTATATATGAGGAGGTTGGTATGTGGGTTGATGAGGGCAAACGGTGCGGATGGGACCCACCTTTATATCTTCGTATCCGCGGTGACACAGCCTCGATCGATTACTGTGTACTCCTGCCACCTCCCGACTGGACTCCATCATCAAGGCAAAGATCGATGGGTCTGAGAAAAGGAGAGATAAAGTTCGAGGGTGCCCATGCAGTGATATCTCATAGTGACGTTCATCACTATCAGTTGAGTTTCAACCAAGACGATACTTCGGGGTGCTGCAAAGAAAATGAATGCTTCGAATGCCTCGAAATGGTTAGGCTTGTATTTCATCTTACGTTAAGAGGAACGCACAGCCAGCTTAGTGGATATAAGGTGTGGCGGTCTCAGAGAAATACGTTCGATACTCTTCCAATGACGTGATCTTGTCTTGTTCGGAACCCAACCATTTGAATTTCGGACGTTGAGTAAGGGAGATAACGATAATCGTTGCTTCCTACTCTGGAATAAAAAGGCCATGTCCGTGGATACCTGCGAGGAATGATCTGAGAGACAGTGGCATTCGAACAATGGGATCTGAATAAACGTAAAAATGAGGCACCTGTGTGAACAGTCCAGAAAGGGCCACGCATAAATGGAGAGCCATCTCGTTTCTTGAGGCTTCAGAACCTACAGGTTTGTGAGGATGGAGGCGGCGAGTTGCCATTGCTACGACTCACTGTCACGGCTGTGTGAAGTATTGTTGGAAAGTCGCACGCCTGGAGTCCTGGACCATTACCAGCACTCGCCGTCACCCAAAAGCCGGCATTCGACTCAGTGAGGCGAGACTTGGTCGGCGTGCAGTGCAAGCTCAGAGGTAGATCCATCTCCTCATCAATATCTTCACACTCGTCATCACTGGTCATAGCCACACCTCTGGGATCCCTGAACACGCTACAAATTTGTTCCTCCCATCTATTACTGGTCCTACGCAATTTACTCAAACTTTTTACACGCTCGTATGTTCGGTTACCTTCCTGGCTCTATTGCAGGGTTTTTTTCTGGTATGAAATCCTTATAATGTCCCTCCGCAAGACCAGTTACGCCGCTCAAGAAGGGTTCGTCGAGGATGTATTTGACACCTTCTTTCGTTCACAAGGTGACACTACAGGCCCGTGCGCTTTGTCCTAAGCTCATGATGCGCACAGGACAACCGACACCTCATCCAATAGGCCGAGCTTACCGAAAAGTCGAAGATCGGTCGTTATTATAGTTCACGACGAGATCGGCATGGCAGAGCACGCATCGTGGCCGAGCACGACAGAAAGAAGAATAGAGACTGGTGATGGCGAGTCGTGAGTGATACCGTCTGCGACCCAGGCGAAGATTGAGCGACGATCAACATTCAGATGTGACTCTTTGAATGATTGAACTGACTTATGCGAAGCCAGGTCCTTGTTACTCTTCCTGATCCTCGCGCGTTGGCGGGACGTCTTGGGGGTGACTCGGTAACTAATACAAAAGGTTGAATCATCCATTTTTTCGTATCCATAAATTTCCTTCAAGACCCTTTTCTAAATATTTAATCGGCGAGTCGAAAGGTTTGTCAGTGATTGGTATATTGACATATTTATCTATTAGAACGAAATTACGTGGCTCAGGGTCCAGACGCTCGAACTTCAACTTACACCGATCGATCATCATCGAACGTGCGATGAGGAATTCAATAGAACTTTCGACTGGGTGCCGAGCAAGACCAATCGAGGCATTGTCAAATGCTTTCGTCTAAGACCGCCCTGCCTTACGTCCCCAAAGCTTGCTGTGCATTACGGTCAGACGTGAGAGCCCGCCAGACTAACCATTACGAGGCAATCAAATTGTTTTTTATTCCCCCAAACAACCCTTAAGTAAGTAGGTCCCTCGTCGGGGATCTCGTTGATAGAAATTCAATACTAATGAACGCCACTGCTAAGCAGGTACACATCACAGTATGTGTACCCTCTAACTTTATCAAGCATTTTCTCTGACCAATTGAACTTTGCCGTGATGGACTGCAATTGGGAGATGGATTGGCCGAGACCGCGATACCGTGGAAACGAAGATATAAGGCCGGGGCCATCCGCACCGTTTTCTAGTAAGTACATGTACCCGGAAAATCACATTACCTTTCTTCATATGCAAGGCGATCAGCGATCTTATACAAAGTGCCGAGATACTCATATGTACCCTGAAGTATATATATATGAGGCGAACGTTGTCACGGTCGAGATGTCACCCAGAGATGTCACACATCGACGGACCCGTCGTGCCTCATCATGGGTATGAAGCCTCGGTAGCGTGTTGAAAAACAGCCCGTCTTGCCCAACATCAGTTCGAGAAGTACCTATCTGCATCTGCCTTAAGTTCTTGCTCCCCTCCTCAGTCAGTAACGGATGAGATGCCAAATGAATTACCTGACACCTCTGACGTCACCCTCCCGGAATGTCACCTCAGTGCCAACTGACCCATGCTGCCAGTGCTTAATGAAGACAGGTCTCTCGCATGATCACATGTCTGAGCCATGTTTCGACGTGGAAAATCCTTCCAGGAAGGCATCAACACCATCAACATGCCAGGAAGTACAAAGTGTGAAAGGTGGACCTTAGTGAGATGCACTGGTCAGCCCAGATGCGCAGTTCAACACAAAGCATCGTTTGAAACTGTGCCCAGTCCTGACTGGAATAGCTGGACACGCAGCAAGTTGGTAGCATAGGCAAGATTCACCAATACAACTACCTATCCACTACTGACGCGATAGTGCTTCTCATGTTTTATCCCTTGCGGGCTCGACCGCTTTCAAACATTCACAAGTTAATTCTCAGAAGCTCAGTAGAGTCATACAACACATTTCCATTCGACGCAATACACAACTGAACACGGCCTTGTTCATATAACAGTCATACAATTACAATGTGTCCTCGCTAAATCCTTCTGAGCCTCGGGCGATGCTCTACTTCGGGACCCATTCAAAATTCCAAAGCTGGCCTTTCTGCGGACCGTTGCTCATGTCGCCGACGGCGACCTGTGACACAAACTTTGTAAGTATCAATAAATCTTTATATACAAACTCCGCACATAAGCATTGGGATGTGTGTCGTACAGACTCCAGCCTCTGCGCGGTGTAGCGTTGGGCACCTCGATCCTGCGATATTTGAATTCGGATGTTAAGGGAGACATACAACACCGAAAGGCAGACAAGCACTAACGTGCACAAATTATCTTCTCGCCGTGAGAGGACGGACCAGATACCTGGAGGTAGTTTAATCGGGCTTGCAACTACGTTCCCATGATCTTCTCGGGTGAACCCTTCTGGTACGGACAGAGTGTAGTTTCCGTCCTCTAACTTGCTGAGGGTGAACTGCAAGAGAGCGGGGATCCGATCAGTACATGACTCCATCATGTGGGAAAATAAGCTTCTGAGTTGCACGGATGATACAAATGTCATTGGCACTGAACAAAAACCGGTTGACTTACGACGCTCTCGGGGCCGTCTGCGACAACATTTGCGGGGCCACCAATATTCGCGCCAATGAATGGTCCGAGTGCACTTTTGATCCGATATATTCCGGGTGGAGGACCGCCAGGGGGGCCACTCATCGCTGTATATATGAGGTGATTGAAATGTGGGTTGATGGGTACAGACGGTGCGGATGGGACCCATATTTATGTCTTCGTATCCGCGGCGGCACAGCCTCGACCGATTATCGCGCACTCCTGCCACCTCCAAATTTCATTCCATCCTCAAGGCAAAGATCGATGGGTCTGGGAAAGGAGAGATAAAGTTCGAGGGTGCCCATGCAGTGATATCTCGCAGTGGGGTTCATTACCGTCAGTTGAATTTCAATCAAGACAGTACTTCGGGGTGCTCCAAAGAATAACGGATGTTTCAAATGCCTCAAAATGGTTAGGCTGGTATTCCATCTTACATTGGGCGTAGCGCATATGGATATAAAGTGGGGCGGTCTCTGAGAGATACGGCTGATAGTCTTCCAATGGCGTGATCTTGTTTGGGATCCAGTCGAGAACTATTTCGGACGTTGAGTAACGGCGACAACGATAATTGTGTGTTCGGTGCTCTTTACACAGGTCCTATCCGATACCTGCGAGAAATGATCGTGCATTCGCACAACAGGGATCTGAATAAGAATCAAAATGAGGTACCTGTGTGAACCGTCCAGAAAGGGTCTCATGTAAATTGAGAAACTTCGTTTCTTGACGCGTTAAACCCTATGGGTTGAAGGAGTAGTTGAGCAAGTCCCGCCGGTGGCAGCAAATATTGCCAAAAGTGCTGGAAAGTCGCACGCTTGCAGTTTTTCGCTGTCAATCCGCCGGAGATTCACTCAAAGTCAGCATTCGAATTTCGAACGTGGACTTCGCTAGTGGGACGAGAATTGGTTGGCGTGGACAGAGTCAAGTGTAGGGGCAGTTTAATCTCTTCGTGAACGTCTTCACAAGTCTCCGGGTTTTGTGGAACGCTCATACAAAATACCATTTTCAAGAGGTGTTATACCACTCTCAGCGCTCGTCGAGGATGTACTTTTCGTTCACAGTTGCAGGGTGGCACCGCGGTCCCTTTCCCTTCGCCTCGTCCCAAGATCAAGACACGCAGGGTAGATGACATCTCCTACAAAGGGCTAGTTTCCCGAAGAGTCGAAGACTAGCTGAAGCTTCGCTTGTAGAGCATCCATCGTACTTGTTTAGTTTGCGAAAGGCTGCCAACACAGAGACATACATGGGCGACTGGACGCAAAGTTTTGAGTACGTTTTGGACTTCTGGCATTGATTCGTGCAATCACGAGCCACGACAGGACAACCATAGGCTGGACGATTTGTTGGACCGCGCCGCCTCGACCCATGGTTGTCTGACAGAATACTCGTACTCTCCATAGAGGGAGGAAGATTCTGTGTCGTCGAGTTGTTGTTCGTTCGTCAGCCTCAAGGGTATACAATTGATACATGTGTTCTCCTCAAGCCAATGGGTCAAAGCCAGTGTGACACTGCTAACATCATGCCATAGAAGTTCAGGATTAAGCTGAGGTATCGAGCAGGGACGATGGAATGCGAACCATAGTGGTAATGGCAGTCCTACCTTACAGACTCCTACGTTCAAGGACCACCTGGTGCCGTGTATGAAACACCCGTCTGCCATACCACCCTCGAAGCACTTGTCGAGGATCCGTTCTTCCCGTTCTTCCCGTTCTTCCCGTTCTTTCGTTCACAAGGTGACACTACGGGTCTATTCGCTTCGTCCCAAGAACACGACGACGCGCAGGAGACATGCCACCCCATCCAATAGGCCAAGCTTCCCGAAAAGTCGAAGCTCGGCTGTTATTATATTTCATGACGAGATCGAGTTTTGAATTATGATTGGGCATGGCGGAGCATACATCGTGGTCTCGGACGACGGGAAGCAGCGACGAGTGAGTGACATCGTCCGCGGCCCAGACGAAAGTCACACCAGGTACAATCTAGGTTGGGCTAAGGATCTGACATTTATTTAATAGATTTGTTTCGACTGGATACCTGGTAAGCCCAACACAGGCCATTCCTTACGGTCAGACGTGAGGGGCAACACCGTGACCAGGCTAACCATCACGAGGCACTCGCTTTCGTTATTCTTTGGAACACCCCGAATGACTTCGTTTTAATTGAAACTCAGCTGACGGTCGTGAACGTGGGCGCCCTCGAACCTTATCTACTATACTGTCCGACCAACTGATCCTTGCTTCGTGGTGGAGTGCAATTGGGAGGTGGCAGGAGTACACAATTATCGGCCGAGACCGCGCCACTGGGGAGACGAACATATAAGGCTGGGGCCCAATCGCACTATTTGCACCCGGAAACGCACATTCCAATCGCATATCTACAACACGATGAGTGGTCCTGGATCCGGGAAATATTGGATCCATCTTGCTGAAGGACCAAAGCCATTGATCGGCATCGATGAAAAATTCGTCATCACGGAGGGCCGTGACAATGTTGTAAGCCAATGGTTTCGTTCAGCACAATCGACGTTCGTACTGCATTCGTTCGACGCTGATTGAATCCTGGACTTCTTTTCAGTTCACGGTCAACCTGTTGGCCAACGGACAGTACACTTTGGCTTTAGGAGAAGAAGGCGAACGTCCATTGTTCATCAACGAGGATGATGGGAAGCTGGATAGAGGTTTCGTTCCACTTCTCTGGTCCATCCGAAAACAAGGCGGACACTACACGTTAGTGCTTGTCTACTTTTCACTGTAGCTGACATCCCAACTAAAATACAACAGGATCGAGGTACCCAGCATCATTAGCCCAACTAAAGGCTGGACTGCGACCAGTCCAGAGCCCAAGTCCCTGGTACGGGAAAGCTTGGCATGAAGATTCGTCAAAGCTTACACCGTTTACGCCACAGGTCACTCTCAAATTCGTCGAGATTCCGCTTCCAGACCAGCTGTGGAACTTCGTTCGCTGGCCTGGTCCGGAATAGAGCGCCTTCCGAGGCTGAGAGAGAGAACCGAGGAAACCAGCTGTAATCATTTGTTGTACCCATTTTCGATGATCGAGACTACGTTCAGTAGCCATGTGTTACTTTGAATTGAATTGTATGGAATTCCGGAACTTGCTAGCTCGCCCAATCCTTGTTGCATTGCTTGGATTCATGGTGTGTTCTCCCTATATCCTAGTGGTCGGGGAGTGATAGAATGCAAGATCTTCTGCTGACTGGTATGCGGAATCGAGGATAAGGATGAGAGGGCAGTCGGGAAGTTGTCATGCAAGTTACAGTTGTCAACCGTCATGTGCGCACTTGAACGCAGGCCCAAGGTCAACCTGTCAAGTTCCATCGCTGGTGCATTGCTCGTACTTGATGACTGCACTGAGTCAACGCATGCATCACATCTCAGCTTTCAATCACTATTTCGCAGGTGAGGGCTCTAGTTGGCTTTCATCATCTCTATGGACACCTTGAGCGAACCGCGCCGCAATAGCTCCACTGGATCCATCCCCTACATCCAGACGATCTGGAAAGATTTTAATTGGTAAGTGGGAAGACTTCAGCGATTGATAGTAGCGATGCGGCGATTCCCAATGTATTGACATTCTGTCAGAACTCGAAATTACGTGGCTCAGCGTCCAGACACAATCTGTTGGGATATCGTCGAACGTGCGATACCATTATGCGAGGTTCCGTCGGAATCTGCCCTTTCATAGAATTTTGACTGGGTGCCGAGCAAGACCACATCGAGGCATTCTCAAACACTTTTCTGTGACTGCCCCGCTTTATATCCCCAAACTGGCTGTGCATACGAGTGAAAGCATACCAGGCCGTTGGAATCTTCCATTTCATATAATTTCGACTGGATGCCGAGCAAGACTGGATCGAGGCGTTCTCAAACCTTTTTCTATGACCGCCCTGCTTTCAGCTGTGCATAGCGGTCAGATTTGTGAGAGCGTACCAGGACGGCCATCACGAAGCTTTCGTTATTCTCAGAAATAACCCGAGGTACCTCGTTGGTGACCCCCTGAGCAAAATTCAACCGATTCGGAAATAGACGGCACTACTAGATATCACTGCAAGCGCACTATCCGTGGGTCGAGGCGACGCAGACCCACCAATCTTGCACCAATAGGCAATGGAATACTAGTACGAGTCCAGAAACCCAGGGTGTGTGGCGTGAAATCCTATAACCGTGACGGTTGCCTGGGACGGGCTACGGGACTCGAAAGACTGCTCATAGAACAGGTTTAGCACGGCCATTTGCCAACAAGGATTACCTTGAGTAGATCACAAAGAAACAGATTTTGTGTGACGTCTAGCAACTGAACAAGCCTTGAATGTCTGCGGGCAATGCGGGGGCCAAGGGCCGTTACAATGTCAATGGTTGCATTGAAATCAGGAACAGGAATAGGTCTATGTTTACCTCAGCATTGGCCGCGTCGTACGGCGTCGATGAGCTGCTCCTGGGACAAACCATCTTTCTTTGGTGATGATACTGATAAGGCAGGGCACCGAAAAAATATTCCCCTCACTGTGGTCATCGCAAACGACATTTCGAGAATGGCACGCTCGGACGACCTGAACCATTTGATCAACTATGCCGGAGTGAGTCCGTGTGACCATTTCAATGGTGCCCATGTATTCGAGCCGTTCGTACCTGATGTACACCGTGGATACGAGCGTCGTTGTCGTGATCGACGACATAAATCAGATATCGCCGGACCGAATGCCGCAGGATGGTAAGCCCAGTGTTGCCTCGGACGTTGGGCATAACGCATAGCCGGCTTTGGGGATGTGAAGCGGGGCGGTCTCAGAGAAATAGTCTTCTATTTGCGTAATCTTGTCATGTTCGGCTCCCATTCGAAATCTATTTCCGAGGTGGGGAAACTTAGGGCGATATTAAGAATTGCATGTTCTGTGCTTCCCTGTCTGGAATAATAAGATCCCGTCCATGGATACCTGCGAGGAATGATCTAAGAAAGGGTGTCATCCAAGCAATAGGATCTGAATAAGAATAAAAATGAGGCACCTGTGTGAACGGACCAGATAGGGTACCATGAGGAAACTACATCATGTTTCTTGATGCTTTAAACCTACGGGTGTAGGCCGTTTGTGAGGATGGAGTCGACGAGTAGCCGCTTGCTGTGGAAAAAGGTTCAAGTCCGAGTCAGCAAGAGCCGCCAAGCTACATACAAAGTCGCACGCCCCCCATTCCCCACCGTGACCCCAACTAAAATTTGCCTGCATATCCGTCTTCATGCATACCTGTTTCGCTGCTTTGATTCTTGCGTTGGACTCGGAGTGATTGAGTGCAAGGCCTTGGACAATAAATTGGATGTGTAAACCAAGTCGAAGTTACATAAAGACGACGATCCGTGTAACATTCGTTTGCCCGTCGAAGAGAAGACACGCGTTGACGTTCACCTGAAATCACCGTCAAAGGGCCTTCATGTGCACCACTCGCTCTCACAGCGGTAGTTGGAAACGAGACTGATGCGCAGCTAGGTCTTCACTGTCATTCTTGATCCTCGTATGCATCTACTGTTTGAACATCAGGTCTGGTCGAGATGTCCTCGAATGACTTCGCAGTGTAAATGAGCACACAGATGGATATAAGTGTCGCACTCAAATCACGCAGGTATCTTCGGACACGACCTGATTATTCAGGCAAAGGAATCGCAGAACATGCGATTATCGCCCTGTTTCAAGTCTCGTCGGAAACAGATCTCGAACAAGACACCATCCAGGATGACTACCAAACGTATTTCTCTGGACCGCCCCGCCTTATATCCCGTTGAATTCAGCTGACGGTAATGAATGCCACTTTTGGATAACACTGTATGGGCGCCCTCGAACTTCACCTATCATCTTCTCCGACCAATTGATCTTTCCCTTCATGGTGGAGTGCAGTTGGGAGGTGGCAGGAGTCCACAATAACTGACCGAGGCTGTGCCACCGCGGAAACAAAGATATAAGGCTGGGGCCCATCCGCACCATTTGCACGCAAACCCCCACATTCCAATCTCACAAACATAAAGCGATGAAAGGCCCTGAATCCGGGAAATATTTGATCCACCTTGCAGATGGTCCTAGGATCGGCGTGGATTATGGTAATGCCCCCGTCAAACCCGTCATCGTGGACGGCGAGAACAAAATTGTAAGTCCACTGGTTCTCGTTCCGTGTCAACGACATTGGTATCCTCCGTGCAACTCCAAGTCTTCCTTTCCTACATGATAGATTCATGTACTAATTGGGCCCTCACCCTCTTGCAGTGGACCGTCAGGAAGGTGGAGGAAGAAAAATACACTATGACCTTGGACGATGGCGGTCCTGTGTACATCCAAGACATGGAAGGATCGCTGGTCGGAACTGACAAGGAGCCTCCATTCATTTGGGCCATCCGAGAGCGGGAAGCCGGACTTTATACGTTAGTGCTTGTTTGTCTACTGTGTTGTCCCTGACATATGAACTGAAATACGGCAGGATCGAGGTACCCCGCGGAATCATTGAGACGAAAGGCTGGACTGTGGAGCATATCGGGCCCAGGAAGCCTGTACGGACAGTTCGTCGTCGAAGATCTATCCATGCTTACACCGTTTGCGCCACAGGTCACCCTCGACATAATCTTCCTGATTCCTGGACCTCGTCGAAACCAGCTGTGGCGCCTCATTCCCCTCGAAGATGACTAGAGGAGTGTCCCCCAAGGCTCAGAGGGATGTAGCGAGGGAACCGTTGTAATTTTATGCAGGAGTTCAGCCCAAGTTTAGTTGTCGTGTATTGCATCGAATGGAAATGTGTTGTATGAACGCTATGGTGCTTTTTTAGAGAGTAAATCACTGCAAATCAGCTCTTACATGGGGCACATCCAGCCCGTAGAGAAGTTCGTTGTTGGGTCAGTTCGTCGTAGTTGAATTCCCTATGGGGTAAAAAAACAGAAGAAACAATCGCGTCTATCTTTCCTATGCTACCAATCATGCGAGACCAAGGTAGGATCTGCAGAAGGCTCTTCGGTCGGCTCTAGCTGATGTGGGATTCCGGCAGAGTGATGGTGGAGGAGTCGGGGGTAAGAAAGCGGTGTTGAGGAGAAGAAGTAGATACTAGGGACTTCCGACATGGTGTCGGACAAGACGGCTGTTTTTCGATACGTTTCCGCCGATTCGTACCATGATGAGGCGCCGTGGCCAAGTGCGACGAGGGGGAAGTACGACGGGTCCCTCTATATCCGATCTCTCCCGGCGTCGTCTCGATCCAGCTCGATCCTGACAACGTGAGTGAATTACTCAACTCCTCCACCATCACCCTCCTGCCAGCTTCCCCATCCTTGCCGAACCCGACTGAAGATTCATCCACAGATTATCTACCCTTTGTCCGATCGGCCGTCGATTGTAAACCCGCCGTGAGGTATCCAAGTCTGCAAGGTTTGAGGACTAGTCCACTATGCACCACTAATGTTACCGTTATTTGTCCGAACTGCTCGTCAATGCCACGGTACCGGTTGGTGATAGCAAAGATTCGATAACAGAACAGACCCTGGCGTCGTGCTTGAACGATGCGTTCTCGTACAAAACTTTCGTTTTGGGTGTATCCAGAACTACATAGTGCAGACAGGGTCAGCAGACCTGAATCACGAAGATCAGATTTTGTGGTTGGACAGAACAAGGCGCGATGAACCTTGTGGCAAAACTCATTTAAAACTCGGTGTCCGGCATGCAAACCAGGATGCGCGCATACAACTGGCGCATGCTCAGATTGATGCTGTCCGGACCAAACTTGTCCATACTGTTTCTGAGTGTATCAACTAAGGTTTCTGGGTCAGACGGCAATTCTTGAGGCACCGTTGCAATGCGAGTCGGACAGGGTGTCAATGTGTCAAGGGTGGTAGCCTGAGCCAGGGAAGAAGGGTACACATCACCGGGACTGCAGGAAGAGGAGTGAGACCGTTTTCGATGAAGATGGGTGGTATGCCGCACATCCGCAAGTCGTCTGAACTTTGCGTGGCCTGGACAAAAAACGAACGGTCGAGGGGCGATGACAGCGAGGCATGTGCGTCAGGACTTGCACCTTTGGCGACGTAGGCATACTTGGGGACCCGCGGGGAGCGAGATGAGTGAAGGACGATGGGGAGGTCGCTGTAACTGTAACTTGAACACTTTCAGGTTCTGTGTGAAAAGTTAAAACTGCGCACAGACCCAATATGCCAACGACGACGTCTCATACTTCTACAACCCGCTCTCCACGCCGCGCATTCTCTACTACTCATCCCGGCCCGGTGAGTCATCCGGATCGCTTCATCACCGCCCATGAGGACGCAGCTCTCCCCTCTTCGCTCCCCGCTGCAGCCGCCAATGCCAACACCGCATCCCTAGATCATATCGCTAATGCCACTGGCGTCCTTTTCCGCAAATGTGTTCTCGCCTACCACCAACCACAACCCACATCCTCCGAGTCCGCCAACTTCCTCTCCGCCCAACGCAACCTTTCCGAGTCTGCGGCCGCGATGTCCCCTCCTGCCACCGTCCCCGCCATTCCCGACGCGTCCCCACCACTCCAGAACACGTCCTCAATCCCTAGGCATGGTTGACGATTGCGAAACGAAACGACACGGTGCTGTCAAGGGGCTTGCTGGGTCACTGTTGCTCACAAGTGGGAATGGGATGTCGCGCGTATCATTGTGGGGCGTACTAGGTGACGGGGGTGCGTTGGAGCACTCCTCGCAAGGTGCATGGTTTTCCGAGCAACGCGATCGTTGGGGTGACGGCCCTCCTTTCGTCGTAGGGCCCTGGGACAGGGATGGGGGACGAGTGCAGGCAAACAAGTACATAAGGCCCGGCTTGTCCTCACCTCTATCACCCAGCCAACCACAACACACTGGCAGTTCTCTCGTGCTCGAACGGCTACGCTATGTCCTACGCGGTGATACGCCTTGTCGACGCCAGAGTGATAGTGCCCTGGAACACGCGCAACGATTCTCCCGAGTTCACAACAAGGCCTGGTAAATCTTCATGTCGACCGTTGCGACTATCGAAGACACGGGTCAAGCGATAGCACTAGCTTTGCGTTTGCCATCGCCCAGTCCACTGACAAGCATTTTGCTACCCGACCTGGCGTCTTGCATTGCAGGTGAGATTCCACGTCCGAGTCTGAATTGTGTCAAGGGTCTACATACCGTGCTGTTTCATTTGACTTCGTGAGTCCCAACTTACCGCATGACTAGCAAGAGTTTCCACTATCGATCCATTCTACAGGACTGCGAACGAGATCGCCGATCATCAATAGCAGCTGTCATGGGCTAGGACTCGTCACCAGACTATCCCTCCCCAATCCGAGTCAACAATGGATATGCTGGTAATGATTTACAACCCGACTCCTCCCCCTTCCGGAATCCTACTTCAGTGCTAACTTTCCCCACCCTTGCTAAATCCGACTGAAGAACCATCTGCGGATCCTACGCGGGCCTCGCACGATCACGTCCATCTTTTGTCCGAGCGACCCGCGGGAAGATATCGACACCACCAGCACGCCAAATCTCAGATCGGCACACCATGCACGCTTGCAGTGTGTTCCGTAAACGCGCCATGAAGTAACAAAAGTGTTCAAGATTGAAATTTTGAGGACTAGACTGACTTGCTCATGGCTAGCCCAAACTGTCCGATGTCATCGGTCAGTCCAGATGCGTAGTGGATCAGGGACTGACACAAAATATCGTTGAAAAGTGTGTCCACTTTCGACTGGAGGAGCCAGCCGTCACGGAGAAAGCAACTTAGCAAGTTTTGAAAACATATATAACTACAGTGACCCATTAATAATGTACGCGAATACGTGCTCGATTTGCCTCCCATGTTGCTACCACTCTGCGAGCTGCCAGTGGACTGCAAACATCCGCATAAGTGTACTCGTGAGGACTCGTTCCCAAGATTCACTCTCTGAAGTACCATAGCGTCCATACAATTTTAATTCAATGCAGTACACAACTAAACTTGGCCGGTTTCACCCGAGACTCCTACAATTACAATGGTTCCCTCGCTACATTCCTCTGAGCCTCGGGCGACGCTCTAGTCACGGTCGACGCGAATGAATGCCCACTTATGGCCGGGGAGCGGATCGATGTTGCCGACAGCGACCTGTGACGCAAACGATGTAAGCATCGACAAATCTTCGTCGACAGACTTGGAATCCATACATAAGCATTCGGATTGGTACTGTACAGAGTCCAGCCTCTGCGCGGACTAGCGTCGGGTACCTCGATCCTGCGATATTTTAATTTGGATGTCAAGGGAAAAAATTCTACAGCAAAAAGGGAGACAAGCACTAACGTGTAAAGTCCACCTTCCTGTGGTCGGATGGACCAGATACCTGGAGGTCGTTTATCCATGCTTGCAACTACGTTACCATGATCTTCTCGGGTGATCCTAAATCCCAAGGACAAAATGTAATTTCCATCCTCCGACTTGCTGACGGTGAACTGCAAGAGAGCCGGGGTCCAATCAGCACATGACTCCATCGTGTGGGAAAGTAAGATTGGGAGTTGCACGGATGATACAAATATCGCTGGGGTGAACCAGAACCAGTGGACTTACAACTCTGTCGGGGCCGTCTGCAACGACAGGTGAGCCGGGTTCACCAAGGTTCGCGCCGATCAATGGCCTGGGACCATCGGCAACTTGGATGACATATTTCCCTGGTGCAGGACCGTGCATCGCTTTGTATGTGAGGTGATTGGAATTTGGGTTGTTGGGTGCAAACAGTGTGGATGGGGACCCAGCTTTATATCTTCGTATTCGCGGTGACACAGCCTCGACCGTGTATTTCTGCCACCTCCCAATTGCACTGCATCATCAAGGCAAAGATCAATGGGTCTGAGAAAGGAGGGATAAAGTTCGAGGGTGAGCATACAGTGATATCTCGTAGCGGTGTTCATTACCGTCAGTTGGGTTTCAACCGGGACGATACTTCCGGGTGCTACAAAGAATGATGGATGATTGCTTCGAATGCCTCGTAATGGTTAGCCTGGCATTGCCCTTTACGTCAGGAGTAACGAATAGCCTGCTTCGGGGATATAAAGCGAGGTGCCAGTGGTCACTGAGAAGTACGTCTCAATTGGGTCGTAATCGTTTCTTGTTCGGAACACGGTCAAGATCCATTTCCGACGTTGATTAAGGGGCGATATCGATCGCATGTTCTCTGCTTCCTTCTCTGGAACAATCAGGTCTCAGCTGGGGATACCTACGAGGAATGGTCTAATAAAAAGTGCGACAGACGAAAAAGGGTCCCACGAAGAAATTGAGACATGTCGTTTCTTGACGCTTTTGGGCCTAACGGTAACCTTTGTGAGGATTGTGTCGACGGGGTATGTAGCTGCTGAGTCCTCCCGTTGAGGAATGGTTCAACTCGGCAAGACTGCCAAGCTTCTTGAAAAGTCGCACGCACGCGCCCGTTCACTTGCACAAGGAATTGATTGGAAGATCCTTTTCCAGGGATGTCATTATTCGGATCCCATTCGAATCATATGTATTCTTTTTTCAAGTCACGTAGGTAATCATCGGACAGACCTGATTATTCGAGCAAGGGAACAACGGAACATGCGATTATCGATATCAGCCTGATCCAGGGCTCCGTTGGACAGAAGTTCTGCGTGGGTGCCGAACAGGAGAAGATCACGACATTGGATACTCTCAAACGTATTTCTCTACGGCCGCCCCACCTTATGTCCCCAAAGCCGGCTGTGCGTTACGTCCAACCTAAGGAGAAATTCCACGCTAAAGGATTCGAAACATTCGTTCTTCGCTAAAACAGAGCGATGTACCTTGTTCAGGTTGCTGGGGATCCCGCGGATTGAAGTCCAGCTGACGGTAATGAACCCCACTAGTACACGGGTACCCCCAAACTTTACCCTCTCATTTTCTCCGATCAATCGAGCATTGCCTCGATGATGGAGTACAATTGAGAAGTGGCGTACCGAGGCTATGCCCCCACGAAGACAAAGATGCAAGGCTGCGGCCCATCCGACCATTCGTACCCACCCCCCACATTCCAATCTCACATACATAGAGCGATGAGCGGCCCTTGGAGCCACCCTGACAATATTTGATCCAACTTGCAGATGGTCGCAGGCCATTGATTGGCGTGGATTTTGGTCCTGCTTCCGTCAAACTTGACATCACGGACGGCAGTAATCGCATTGTATGTCCATTGGTTATCCTTTAGCGCCGACGACCTTTGTGGCATCCATTCAACTCGCAGTCTCCCTTTGACCTATGACGGAGCCATGTACTGATTGGACCTTGCACTCTTGCAGTGGACCGTCGAAAGGTTACGTGATGGAAAATACACTTTGATGTTGGAACAAGGGGGTCCTGTGTATCAAAGACGATAAAGGGAAGCTGGTCGGAACTGACAAGCCGTCTCCATCCGTTTGGATCATCGGAGGACACGCAAGCGGATCCTACACGTTAGTCGTTATTTGCCTATATCCCTGACATCTAAACTAAAATACGGCAGGATCGAGGTGTTCGACGACATTGTTCCGTCCAGAGGCTGGATTGTGGACAATCTCGAGCCCAAGCATCTTGTACGGGCCGTCCATCGATGAAGATTTATGTATGCTTACACCGTTTGCGCCACAGGTCACCCTCGACGACATCGTCAGGATGCCGCTTCCAAACCAGCTGTGGAATTTCATTCGCCTCCATGACTAGAGCGTCGCCTGAGTCTCAGACGGATAAAGCGAGGGAACCGTTGTAATTGTGTATTGTCGCTGGAGTTTCAGATGAGCCGGCCAAGTTCAGTTGACGTGTATCGCATGGAATGAAAATGTGTGATGTAAACGCTATCATGGCATGGTGCTTTAGAGAGTGAACCACTTAGAGTCATATCTGGCCGGCCGAGTCCTCACGGATTTGATAGAGCGCCACTACAGGGGTGAATTTACTTTGTAGTCCAGCTCTGGGAACGCGAGAAGGAATGATTGGTCTTCACTCGATGCAATATACGACAACTGAACTTGGCTCGGTTCATCTGAAATTCTTACAACATCCAAATTACAACGGTTTTCTTACATCCCGGTGAGCTTCGGGTGATGGTCTACTCCGGACCAGGGGCCAGCAAGTGAAGTTCAACTACTGGTCTGGGTAGGGCATCTCGATAGGTGACCTCAGGCTGTGGCGCGAATGGTGTCAAACCTTTTTCTCTCAGAACATCCCCACATTATGTATATCCTAAAGCTGGATGTCGACTGCATGAATTGACTTTGCAGAGTTGTTGGAAAAGGATTCTCTCGATGGAGTCATTGGATCAGTGTGATCGAGTGCTTCGCACCCCCCTCCCGGCCAAGGCAGCACTTCTAAAACCACTGGTTCCTATCGTCCCACACCACAAAACTCGTGTTACGTCCTGCAAGCGGCACGGCGTGAAAATCCGTCGATCTCGTGCTCTGATGATTCTCAAGGTATTAGCCGATAAGATCAACGGTTACTAGTACGATCTCGACTCAGAGTCGCTCGTCGAATCGACACCCGTGTTACATGGTACGCTGTCAAGCTCGTAGGTATCTTGGCACGCTATCCTTGGACTAAGAGAATGACGTTTACCTCGCAGTGTACGTGACGGCGACAAGCTGCACCTTGACCCCTCCAAAAAGCGTCGAGATACTTACTCGGGCAACCAGTATTCTGACTTTCCTAGTCACCTCTTGTGCTGCTTGCTTGTGTACCTTTCCTAGGATCGCCATTTTATTTCTCTTGACAAGTGATGACTCGGCGATCATGATCGAACACAAGGCCCACTGCCGACTTGGACGGAAAGGGATGCAAAACTACCAATCAACATATTGCGCTAGCTTATGGCGCGAAGTGACCGAACTTTTATTCCTGTTTCCATGGGGCGCGCATGATGCATGATGGGTGAGACGTCGGCATTTGTACTCCGCTCTACAGCTATCTGAACGTTGCTTATTTGCAACCTGAACGCAGGTCATCATGCATCACTTGCGCATCACAAAGCCACAATTAGTCTCAATGCTTTTGGCAACTTGAAGAGTGCACTAGATCATCAAATCTTAGCTTCAATCACTATTTCGCAGGTGGCGCGTGGTTTGATCTCCATGAACACCTTGAGCGAACTGCGCCGCAGTAGGTCCACAGGCACTCCACACCAATCTTTTGGTATCGTTCGATTTTCATTAAGACGCATTCTTGAAGATTTAATTGGTGAGTGGAAAGGCTTGTCAGCAGTTGGCAGCGGTGGCGTGGGGACTCTAAATGTATTGACAATCTGTCAGAACGAAATTACGTGGCTCAGTGTCCAGACCCTGGAACTTCAATGTGCATCTTTGGCACGAGGCATCAATCACATAGTATCAATCATTTCCCGGAGGCATATTCGGACGCGACCCGACTATTCCACGATCCGTTGGGATATCGTCGGAGTGCGATGATCTTGTTCTGTCGGAATCTGCCATTTCATAGAATTTCGACTGGGTGCCGAGCAAGACCGAATAGAGGCAATCTCAAACACTTTTCTAAGACTGCCCGCTTTATATCCCCAAACCTGGTTGTGCATTGCGGTCAGCCGTGGGTGAAATACCAGGACAACCATCACGAGACATTCGAAGCTTTCGTTATTCTCTGACACAACCCAAAGTACCTCGTTGGTGATCCCAATCGACATTCAACTGACGTTAATGAACGCCATTATTGGATAAACTGCACGGGCACCCTCGAACTTTATCTGTCATCTTCTTCGAACAATTCAATTGATCTTTCCCTTCATGATGGAGTGCAGTTGGGAGGTGGCAGGAATACACAATAACTGGCCGAGGCTGTACCTTCGCGCAAACGAAGATAAAAGGCAGGGGCCCATACGCAACATTTGCACCCAAACCCCCATATTCCAATCACACACACATACATAAAGTGATGAGCGGCCCTAAATCCGGGAAATATTTGATCGAACTGGCAGAAAGGCCCATTGACAGGTTATTCATCGGCGTGGATTTTGGTCCTCAACCCGTTAAACCTGTCATCACGGAGGGCAGCAACAGAGTTGTAAGTCGACTGGTTTTCGTTCAGTGCCCACGACAATTGTAGCATCCGTTCAACTCCCCGACTTCCTTTCTCATATGACGAAGTCATGTGCTGATTGAACCATCGCTTTCTGGCAGTGGACCGTCCGCGAGTTGGCCGACGGACAGTACACTTTGACGTTGGATGAAGCCGGTCCTGTGTTCATCCAAGAGGAGGAAGGGAGTCTAGTCGGGACTGACAAGCCGCCGTCATTTTCGTGGACCATCAGAGGACACAAAGGCATAGGCTACACGTTAGTGGTTGTTTGCCTAGTATGTTATCCCTGCATCTCAACTAAATCACGGCAGAATCTTGAAAGTGGGCATTACTCCAACCAAAGCCTGGACTGTGAAAGAGCTGAAGCCCAAGAGTCCTGTACGGACAATTTGTCGAATATTTATCGATGCTTACACTGTTTACGCCACAGGTCACCCTCAACACCATCATCTTGGATGTTCCGCAGGAAACCCAGCTGTGGCGCTTCCTTCCCCCCGCCGATGACTAGAGCGTCGCCCGAGGCCCAGAGGGATGTAGCGAAGGAGCCGTTGTAATTGTATGTTGTCGTAGGAGTTTCAGATGCACCAGGCCAAGTTCAGTTGTCGTGTATTGTATCGAATGGAATGGTGCTTCAGAGAGTGGACCACTGCGAATAATATGCTGCCAGCAGAGTCCTAACGAATTTGAAAGGACACGTTTTCACGGGTGAATTTAGCCTGTGAATGTTTGCAGTCCAGCTCTCCAGGGCGGATACAAACATGAGAAACAATCGAGCAAGTATTACGTCCATGATTATGATTGGTAGTTATGTTATCGAATCTTGCCTATGCTACCAACTCACGTTGTCTCGGTTCCTGACTTACTGCTCATTTGCACCGACTGGTTACATCAGACAGTTTGGGCCAATAACTGACAAACTGTGACGCCGTTGGTGAGTCAACCTCACCAGTCCTCAAAATGTCAACGTTACATACTTTGATACTTCATAGTGCGCTTCCAGAAGACCTCGCGAGGCTGCAGGATCTGCCGAGGAGCCTTTGGCGTACAGGTGATGGTGATTCCTTCGCGCGGGGACGTACCTATGCTGCTGTGGCGAACAAGGGCTACTATACCTATTCCTGTGGGATCGTGTCCGTCATCGAAACACGGCTTGGATAAAAGATGGTCACAATCATGCGAGAGCCAAGTGGAAACTATCGGTAGCTCTTCAGTCGGGTTTAGCCAGCATGGGGCTGCTGGCGCTGATGCGAGATTCCGTGAGGGTGAGTGATGGTGGAGGAGTCGGGTAATTCATTGGCATCATATCCGTTGCGGATTGGGGAGAGGAAGCAAATAGCTCTACATAAACGTATCTCTCGAAGAGATGTCAGACAAGCCGGGTTTCTTCTCAATGCGTTATCGAGGGTTCATACCAATGATGAAGCGGTAAAGCGGGCCGAGTCCTACGAGCGACGGTCCCATCGATACCTGATCTCTCTTTGCGTCGTCTTGACCGTGAAGCAAGCGACAACGCTCGCCTCGTGTACATCACTGAGAGCGTCTCGAATATGTGTCCTTCAAAAGTCGTGTAGTGTGCGTTGAAAAGCTCCTGCATAGTTGACAGAACGGCTCTCGAAATGTTCGCATTGACCACAGCGAGGGGAATAGGGTTTCGGCGCTCTTCCTTGTCTCTTCCTTGTCATTTGTATCGTCACCAAAGAAAGATGGTTTTGGGGACAGCTTATCGACGCGGTCAACGCTAAGGTGGGAAAACGTAGTTATCCAGGCTGTTCCTGTTCCTGTTCCTGTTCCGGATTTCAGTGCGACCATCGACATTGTAACGGCCCTCGACCCCTCATTTCCCGCACTCAAGGCTTGTTCGGTTGCTAAACGTCACATGAAAGCTGTTGGCTTTGTGATCTACTCGAGGTAACCTGTAGGCATCCTCGTTGGCAAATGGCCGTGCCAAACCTATGCTCTGAGCATGCCTTCCGAGTCCCGTAGCCGTCCCAGGCGACTGTTCTGGGATTTCGATTTCACCCTACCCACCCTGGGTTTCTGGTCTCGTATGCCACTACCCAGCAGTGCAAGCCTGGTGGGTCCGCGTCGCCTCGACCCATGGTTGTCTGACGGAAACGTCGTCCTTGCCGTAGAAGGAGGGTACTTCCGCGTTCACAGAGTTGTTCTTTCTTCGGCCTCGAGGGTACTCCATGATATGCTATGTTCTCCTCAAGCCAATGGGTCGGCAGACCGCAAAGTCGACGGTTGTCCCGTCGTGACCTTGCAGGAGACGGCGCCAGAAGTTCAAATCGTCCTCAAGACATTGTACACGAGACCGTGTGTAGTTACCCACCTTTGCGCCGGCGTTGACGCTAACTCCACTCAGACAGCGAATTCCCGCCGAGGCACCGATTCATGTCTCTGTGTTGACAGCATTTCTCCGACTAGGCAAGAAATACGAAATACGGTGGTTGTTCAACGAGGCCTGTTCGAGAATTAAGCAATGCTACCCATCGTCCTTGTTCTCCCTTCTTTTCTTGCCACCTGGCCTCAAACATCCCGTCACCGGACGCGACAAGTATGATTTTCAGTTGATCAACCTTGCTCGGGAGTTTGGGTTACTCTCCTTGCTGCCTGTCGCCATGTATCGCTGCGTCTGTTTGTCTCCTTTGACAGCTATTCTTGATGGGTACTACTTCGACGGCTCTTTATACCATCTCACACCTGCCAATCAAAAGTCTTGTATCGTGGGCAGGGACAAGCTTCTAGAGCTACGTTCTCTTACGTTTGGCTGGTTGAAGAGGCAACGACCATGCTGCATAGACGAAGTCAAGTGTGCTTTCGGGAATTTTGCCACGATTACAGAATTGTGGTGCCCAGATCGACCTAGTTCTCGGGACCCATTCATACGGTGGGACCCCCGATGGGATTCTAGGTTCTGCTCGAACTGTATGATTTATTGTCATAGGGAGATTGAGGACGGGAGAGATGATGCTTGGAACGGACTACCTTCTGCTTTCGGATTTTCTTCTTGGGAACGGTTGACGAAAAACGAGAGATACGAGACAGACTTTTAATGTATACGCCGTAGAGATCTTGCACATTTGTTATTTACTTTACTTAAATTAGAGAGTTGGGTCCAAGTAGTTGGTAGACTTGTATCCATGGTCGGATTGACTTTGCCGGGCGATGCCTGGTTAACAATCGCCTCATCTTCAGATCTTGGAAAGACTCTTGTTCAGACGATGGCACCACTTTTTTTTTCTGTAAGTCTTAGGTACGTTTGTAATACCAGTACGTTCAGCTCAGAGTGATTAGCTATCCTATTCACGTTAATGTTCCGAAAGATATCAGCGTCTTTTATCTTCCAGATCTCAGATCTCACCCCCGGTATCTCACCACAGCGGGAGAGTCCTCGCTCAAACCCAAACCACGCCCTCTCCAACCGCTTTGACCGAAATCGCATCCGAATCGTCCATGTCACTCTGCATCGAGGGATGGTATACGGGGTTGATATCCATGAATACCATCGCAGACACGACCGTATCCGAAGCAGCATTCGATTGCGACGGCACGCCGAACCCGGTATCGATCCCCTGCAAGCGGCCGCCGATGTCAGCATCACACAGCTCTCGAATGCTGATGATGAACCGTGGGATGAGAGGGTAGAAAATGATATAAATAAGCACATCGAGGAAGAGTGTTGAAGAATTGTTTGGTGCGGTCCCGCGCTGGTTAAGCACATACGCGATTTGGTAAAGCATGTTACTAGGAGTTAGGGAGGAAGCAGCCTCATCGTTAGCATTTGTAGGGGTAATTTGGAGGAGGGCGGGAGATGAATAGCGGGCGAGGGGAACATACGCGAGGAAATAAAGAATTCCATCTCCCACTAGTAGTTGCATATAGCGGTTGAGCTGCCATGACTTCATCGGTTCGTAAATATTAAACGATTGTTTCATGGTTTGGAAGACAGCGAGAAAGAGAAGCGTAGCACCCAGAACAAATCGCGGGGCTGCAAGATACAAGCCATGCATCGGTGGAACGTTAACAAAGGAAGCACTGCAAAATGAAAAATCGAGAACTTGGACGATTGTCACTAATAAAAAGGGATGAAAGGTTAGATAAGACCTGCCAAGGTTGTGTTGACACATCAGGTTGAGGACGGGACATACCTAAGAAGTAGGTATCGGGATCATTGTAGATTCCAACGAAAACGACGGTAGTGATGATTTGCAGAACA
>MU130868.1:49621-80978 GCA_015039435.1 Imleria badia
AGATAGTCAATTTAGGCCCGCCACTTGTACCTCCCAAACCGTACCCGCCCGTGTTCAGAACCCCGTCATGATCCGGGACGATCACAGGTTACCCGGGTACTGTAGAAACCATCTTGGCACTCCATTTCTGCAAAATTTGACTATACTGCATCCGTCAGGTATGTGGCCATTGTTTGGAAGAGGAAAAGTGTTGAAACAGTGGCGGAGGGTAGCCGCCTCCCCGTCTGCATTTGAGGGCTAAATTTATTCATAGTCCAGGTGAATTTGATTCCTCACCCTGTTTTCGATGCAACCTCAAATATCCGCACTACAAGACTGCGTCCCAGGTGTCACATATGCTATTACAGGCATCCGCCCCAATCGTCATTACCAAACTGTCCAACTTGAAGAGTCCCGACGTATGTAAAGAACAGGACCTCTCGTTCTGACCGCTAACCAGTCGTCACCAACTCGATGCAATTCCGACCGTTGGGCCGAGCACCTGGCTTGGATCATTGTGTGGCGGCATGAAGCGAGCTATAGGTGTCCTCCAGGAGGGGTACGAGAAAGTAGGTGGCTTACATATGTGAATACACGCTCACGACGTTCACAGTACAAATCTGTGCCGTTCAGGGTTACGGATGGCAGCCGTTAGATGGTGGTTTTGGGTGGTCGCCAACAGATAGAAGACCTACGAAAAGCTCCCGATGACGTACTTTCATTCATCGATGCAGCAGACGAAGTGCGCGGCAAGAGTCATCGCTCCAGAACAAACCAGCTAATTCTGTCGACAGATAATGCAGAAGAAGCATACCTTGGGACCTGAGCTGCATCACAGCACGTACCACGTCGAAGTCATCCGTTCTCATCTTACTCAGAACCTCAACACCATATACCCAGAAATACGAGATGGGGTTTCTGTTGCCTTCGACGAGGTTTTAGATCTCAGGGACAGCGGTGAGCGGTACACTTCATTGTGAATTTGTGGGTGAAGTATCAAGCACTGTTCTTCTTGGCAAATAATTTCAACCTCCATTGTCGAACAAGAGGGATGGTAGAAAGCCTCATTGGGGAAGATGCGCAAAACCGACAGTTTTTGAAGGAGAGTCAACGTTTGGTCGGAGTCGGCAGCCCTGGTAGGTCATTCCATCCCTCAACGGAAGGTGGGCCTGCTAATGCCATTAGCGGGTTAATCACTCTGATGCGGAAGGCCAAGAGAGACTTCACGTTCTCTGACGGGACGTTCATACCCAAGGGAACATTAATCGTTGCGCCATCATTATGTCTGCACCTCTACAATGCACATTGCGACAACGCGCACGCATTTGATCCTTTTCGATTCTCTAACTTGCGTGACGCGCAGGGTGCCAAGCATCAGTTCGCTTCGACCAGTCCAGAATATTTGCCGTTCGGGCATGGTAAATACGCCTGGTGCGAACTCTCTACCCTTGCATCAATCATCTCACTCATATATATTCGTTATCTTTGGCCGATTCTTTGCCTCCACAGAGCTCAACACCATGTTGGCTCATGTCACAGTCTCGTGCGATCTGAAGCTAGACACTGGCAATAACAAGCCCCGGTCAAAGGGACCGCTGATTCACGACCCTACTGCAAATATCCCGGAAATGCACAAGATAACTTTCTTCTTGTTATACAATTTTATTACAATCTGGTCCGTGCACGCATTTCTGTGTAGCAACGGTTGTATGCTTTTTATTTGTTTGGGGGGCTTGAGAGTGAATCGCCATTCAGTACAGAATTGTGGTGCTCAGATCGCCTAGTTCTCAGGACCCATTCATGCGCTGGGACCCTCGATTGGATTCTAGGTTCTGCCCGAGCTATACGATTTATTGTCATACAGCGGTTGAAGATGGGAGAGGCTTGGAACGGACTACATTCCCCTTCAGGGTTTTCTTGGATTTATAGAGTTGGGACCAACCACCTGGCGGCTCGTATCCATGATCGGATCGACTTCGTGACGCGATGCCTTATTGTCAATCGTCTCACCTCCAGATCCAGGAAAGACTCCGTTCAGACAATGTCAGCACCCTTTTTTTTCTGAAAGTAGCACGTTTGTAATACTAGTACACTCAACTCAGAGCACAAGACATTTGCGTGTGTAATGAATCACATTCCGAAATACAGCAGCCTCTTGTATCTTCCAACTCTCAGATCTCGCCCGCGGTATCTCGCCCCAACGGGAGAGTTCTCGCTCGAACCTAAACCATGCCCTCTCCGACTACTTTGATCGAGATCGCATCCGAATCGCCCATGTCACCCTCCATCTGGGGATTGCATACTGGGTTGACATCCATGAATACCATCGCAGATACGGTTGTATCCCGAGCGGTATTCGCTTGCGAAAGCACGCCGAACCCAGTATCAATCCCCTGCAAGCGGCCGCGGACGTCACCATCATACAGCTCTCGGATGCTGATGATGAACCGTGGGATGAGAGGGTAGAAAATGATATAGACAAACGCATCGAGGAGGAGTATTGAGGTACTGTTTGGTGCGGTCCCGCCCTGGTTGAGCACACATGCGATTTGGTAAAGCATGTTACTAGGGTAAGGGGAAAACATCACCGTCGTTAGCATTGGTGACGGGGAGGACGGATAACGGACGATCGGGACATACGCAAGGAAATAAAGAATGCCATCTTTCACTAGTTGTCGCATGTAGCGGTTGAGTTGCCATGACCTCGTCGCTTTGTATATCTCAAGCGATTGTTTCAGGGATCGGAAGACAGCGAGAATTACTAGTGTAGCACCGAGAGCAAATCGCGGGGTTGCAATATATATGTTATGCATCGGTGGAACGTTGACAAACGAAGTATTGCAATATGAAAAATCAAGAACTCGGACGATTGTCACTGGGAAGAGGGGTGGAAGTTTAGTAGATCATTCGTAGTGATGTATCCGCTTGGCCGGACACACCTGAGAAGTAGGTATCAGGATTGTTGTATATTCCAACGAAAACGACGGTAGTGACGATTTGCAGCACGTAAATAAACAATAGGACCCAAAGAATAGTCCTGGATAGATTCCACATTGCGTAGACGCGTAGAATCATCATCACTGTAGCCCATCAACATAGTGGAAGACACGGTTTGATGGCGCGGTAACTCACTATCGGCGGCAGAAAGGAAGACTGCAAATGCCCAAAAAGATATCAGAAACACCACACTACCTGTGGGATATCCGTTACTTTGACACGGTGGATTCCAGTGAAATGATGTGCCTACATCTATTGGACCATTAGGAATATAATATTTCTTCCAAAAAATAGGAACGCACGTCTATCAAAATCGCACTGTCAGTGATGAGCAAGGTGTACAATGGAAAACTGACTTCTGGGGGGCCAGGAATGAAGGAACTAAAGTCTGCGAGTGTGCTGCATAAGTAGACTGATCAACCTTAATTTGGACACTTGAACATACTGAGTGCAGAAGTCCTTGAGAATGAATTCAGAGTCAACCACATTCAAAGACGCTATAGCGACTTGGTCTAGACACCTACATGATCCAACCAAAACCAACGTAACGGACCTATTGGAACAGTCAGCTTGGAGCATATGGGCCAACCGCCCAAAAGGTTTATTACACACGAGAACAAACATTGTAGAGATCCAGGTCCAGGGTCTACACTATGAAATTGTTGGAGACGCCGAATGTGGATGATAGTCGTCGACTCCTTACCCAAATGTATTCTATCTTTGTCAATTGTTAGCCATGAAACTGGAGGTGGAGGAAATGTGATACCTCTCTTGAGAAGGTGAGGACTGCGGTTCCGACGTTGCAACAGTTATGAATCAGGAATACACCCCAGCGCATCACTCACTATAATCATACACGACGGCAGTGACGACAACGACTGCATTGGTCCATCAGATTGATCATTGACGGGAGTCATGAGTGATCATACGGGATGCATAGTCGTTGAGAAAGAGGAGCTCCAAAGTGGATTGTAGGTCGGAGGACATGACGGGTACAAAGGAAACAACAACGACCCTGGCAATTTGACGGCAATCCTTAAGGATTGAAAGTGGGGTGGATTGTGTATGATCCCCGGAACGATATACGGCAATTTATCTTCCGCCATCCGCGCTATGAATGACTATTTCGTCGACAATTGATATACAGCAGAACGGACAACACTGGATCATGAGTAGATGATATACTTCTGCCTGTGGAAGAAAAGGAAAGCTTGAATTGCGCACGCCAAAAGAAGACGCGTACTAGTAGTAGTATTGCACTGCTTCATGATACAACTCTCCTCCGTTTTGCCCGCCTGAGTGCACTGCCTCATCATCCAGAACGTTTGTCGTGGGTCACGGATCGCTTCCCGAACGAATCTACAAAGCCTGGGTTTATCCTGACGGCCTCGGTGCGCCTTGGGATACTGGAAACTGGATACCGTTTCCAACAGGCCACCGAAGATAGTCGTTCTGATTGGAGGCTTGTTCGTTGACTCTGAGCCTTAATCAAGGGTCGGAGGCGACCATTTTGATCTATGGCCTGCCTACTAGGCTTATTCGTTCGGACGAGCTGTAGAGTGGCAGTTTGGGATACACTTGCCTGGGAAAACGGCGGCACGCCGTTGTGCCGGAATTTGTGCCTTTCCTCTGAATCCTCAGTCTTTCCTGTAAATTTCTCTCCCCCCAACTCTCTCCCTTGAATTTGTGTTGGGAACATCGCAACTGGGAAAATCTTCTGCTGCGCGTAACGGATCGCAGCTCATTAATCCGTCGACGTCTTCCGTCCTCCCACGCGATTGCCATCAAGGCTGACTCAGACTACCAATCATTAATGGCGACAAAGTCACAACGTTCGAGACCTCCGCAAGCAGAACGTCTCTCCATACATACTTGCATACGCGTTCATCTCTACTTTGCTGCTACATCCTCAGTTTTCTTTTGTCCACCGTCTCAATAAATAACTGGTATAGCTGCTAGCATTGTGTATCTCACAGTAGTTCTTTACTGAGGTGAGCTCTCATACATACGGAAAATTCAGAGGAGCTCCCTCCCCCTTGCTTTTACTCTTGGTAGGATCATCAATGATAGTCGTTCTTCTCTTGACCAAGCTATCTCAGTCCCAGCCTTGTCCCTGTGTGATATGATGGGCTGACGACCAACTCGCATACCAAGGTGATACGGCGGCCTGCCAGTTGAAACGTCGGAAACACGCACCCCAGAAAGCGACCCGGAGCAGTGAGCATGACGTTCCAAAGATCATCGCTCTAGGCCCACACTTGTCCACCAACGTTCGTACCCTCCCGTGCTCAGAACCCCGTTACCATCACAGGTTACCCGAGTACTCTCGACACCATGTCAGCACTCCATTTCTGCAAAGCTCCCTAGGCCCGGAATGTGCTTGCATCATCTTAACATCGGGATTTAACAAAATTGCAAACTTCGGCCGTACTGCATCCGAGGTATGCGGCAGTTGGTTGGAGAAGGAAGGTGAAACAGCGGCGGGGGAGCCGCCTCTCCGTCTGGATGCGAGGGTTAAATTCATTCATGGTCCAGGTGAATTTCATTCTTCACCTCGTTTTCAAGTATTCGCACTACAAGACTGCGTCCTAGGTGTCGCATACGCTATTACAGGCATTGTCGCTGCCGCAATCACCATTGCCAAGCTGTCCAACTTGAAGAGTCTCAACGTATGTAAAGAATAGGATCTCTCATTCTGGTCCCTAACCAGTTGTTGCCAGCTCGATGCAATTCCGACCGTTGGGCCGAGCACCTGGCTTGGATCGTTGTGTGGCGGCATGAAACGTGCTATCGAGGTCTTCCAGGAGGGGTATGAGAAAGTAAGTGGATTTACAGTTATTCTGTGAATACACGCTCACGTCGTTCACAGTACAAATCTGCGCCGTTCAAGGTTACTGATGGCAGCCGTTGGATTGTGGTTTTGGGGAGTCGCCAGCACATAGAAGAGCTACGAAAGGCTCTCGATGACGTACTTTCATTCATTGATGCAGTAGACGAAGTGAGCGGAAAGATTTATCGCTACAGAACGAACCAGCTAATGCTGTCAACAGATAATGCAGACGGAGCACACCGTGGGACCTGAGCTGCATCACAACACGTACCACGTCGAAGTCATCCGTTCTCGACTTACTCAAAACCTCAGCAGCTTATACCCAGAAATACGAGATGAGGTTTCCGTAGCATTCGACGAGGTTTTAGACCTCAGGGACAATGGTGAGTAGTACAGTTCATCTATTTTGAATCTTGTGGCTGAAGTTGGGAGCTTTCAGAATGGAAGAGTGTACGTGCCCTCGGCGCCATCCAAAAGGTTCTGTGTAGAACTAGCAACAGACTGTTTGTCAGGCTTCCGTTATGTACGCGTATATTTTCCTTGCATTTGCGCTTCTTGTTTTACTTAGATCTCGGAATGACAGACCGAGACCCTGACTGGCTAAATTTCAGTCTGCGACACACACGGGATGTTGTAATGGGAGCGGACGTAATCCGGCCTTTCCCTGGTTTTCTAGCACCGTGAGTTTCTGAGCATTGCCTACACAAAATCTCAATCTGTCAATCTTTTACAGTCTTGTGGCGTATTTCCTGATTGATGTTCCGGGAAACAAGAAACAGCTGAAGCTCTAGGAGGAGTATGGAAATGACTGCACTGACAAACCAGTTTGTTCTGTATTTCTTTGGGTTGTACTTGTGCTGACTATGGCCGTGAGAGAAAGATCTATTGTCATGGATGTTGGACGAAGCTCCCGAGGGTACAGTCGAGCTCTTGACGACCCGTATCGTAGCCACCAACTTTACTGCAATCCACGTAAGTTTCTGTACCCTCTTCGTTCCTTGGCTGACTGACACGTGCGGTAGACGAGCTCGAACGTATGTCGCTGTGCTATAATTCCCCAACTCTGCTTCTGAGACTATCGTGTCTAGAGCTTTTATCAAGCACCTTTCTTCTTGGCAGAAAACCCTCAGTACATCCAACCTCTTCGTAATGAGGTAGAATCCATGGTCGAAAGCCTCCTTGGGAAAAATGCACAAAATTGACACCTTTTTGAAACGGTTGGTTGGAGTCGGCAGCGCTGGTCCGTCATTTCATGCCTTCGCGGAAGGTGGACCTGCTAATAGGGAGTTAATCGTTGCGCCCTCACTATGTCTGCACCTCGACAATAAACACTACGACAACGCGCACGTATTCGATCCCTTCCGATTCTCTAACCTGCGTGATGAGGGTGAGGGTGCCAATCGCCAGTTCGCTTCGACTAGTCCGGAATACTTGCCATTCGGGCATGGTAAATATGCCTGGTACGAACGCTCTTGAGTCTCTACTGTCGCATGAATCATCCCACTTATTTATATTCGTTAGCCCTGGCCGATTCTTTACCGCCATCGAGCTCAAAACCACGTTGGCGCATGTCGTCATGTCGTACGATGTCAAGTTGGATGATAAGAAGACGCGGAAAAAGGAATCTTTGTTTCCCGACCCCGCTGCAAAGGTCATGTTCAGAAGAAGGGCCTTTTGAACTACCAGCAATAGAACACAAGACAGCTTGCTTTTTGTTATACAAGACTGTGTTCCGTGCGCGCCTTTCTTATAACAGCGCTTGTACGCTTTCCTGGGTGGGCGGTTCAGAAAGTTCGAACCGTGGTTGCAGGTCTAATGGGAGTGAAGGCGTAGCAAAGTACATAACATTTCAATGATACCAAAGATAAGGGTAAACGGCAACGTTATGCTAGCAACAAGGCTCTGAATTATACAACGCCCTGCTAGCCTTCATGAACGAAGACATACACACCGTACTGCGCATACACCCTTAGCGTGAAATGTCCCCTGGCTACGACCTCTCCCGTTCCTTTTGATCTACATTTTGGGTTGAGACTGCACGCGCTCGCCGTCATGGGTACCAAAGTCAACGTTCGAGACCTAACATCTCACCATCGCCATGAATTGGCCCGAATGGTAGCATGATCAAACGCAGAAAACCAGCAGTGACAATCCTGGATCCCAGAATGGAAGGTGCACTGGTGAATCCGTTCGATAACGTCGCACTCGCAGCCACATCCTCAGGCTCACCACATATAAATACCCAATTGAGCGGGTGATCCTTTCTTTCACTTCTCTTACCACCACTTCCCACTTTTCAGTTGCTCTCTTTCTTGAACGACGCGACACGACGCAGATCGCATCCACCACCACAACGGATTCCACGTCCATCCACCTAATGGTGTCACTGACCACGCGTGCAATAGCACTCCTGCACCCAGCTGACGACCGTCCATTACGGTGGTCAGTCGGATGACGCGGGTTGTGGGGGTGGCTCACGTTCAGTGGTCTCAGTCACGTTGGGTGGTATGGAGATGGAGAACCGTTGTACCGTTGTACGTGCGTCGCGAGCGGCGTGACGGTAATGAACATGCGATGTTTCCAGAGTGGTCAAGGCTGGCTGTATGCGCTCAAATCAGCGCACAGCCGTTTGATCTGCGCTGGCGACGCCACTGTGGTGTATTTCCGATGGAAGCGCTTTCCCATCGTACCGCCTACCTGCTCCATCGATCATTCGTGTTTGGTACCGAACTGACGACAGCCGTCTATAGTGATGGTCAGTCGGATGACGCTGGTTGCTGGGGTGACTCACGTCAAGTGATCCTTGTTGAGCACGTATGCTGTGGTGCAATGCGGGCAGAGTACCACGAGCTGGTCTGTGGCGCTGTCCCGCGCCCCGAAACTAGTGTGCTTCTCCGTCGATATCGTTGCCCTCGGAGCCATTTGAGCATCCTGCTGAGGAGAATACTGATTAGAGCTGGATCAAACTGTGAAAAGGAAGGAGCATACCACGGGTTCACGATCATTGTCGAACTGTCCGGCGGAGAGATACGACTTGCCCCGAGGATGATTCTAGTTCGGGAATTCTGCCATTCGCAGTTGCTCGCCATACCCATAAACTTGATCACTAGGGTTCTGATTCAGGGATGGTTGACGACCACGAGTAACGTGTGCATCAGTTTGTGTCCGGGAAAGCCGCATCGACACGTGTGGAAGTGCGTGAGGTCAACGCTTAGCAGGACCCGACCATATCTCGCCACTCGAAGTTGATTCCATGAGAAGCTCTTGTCTAATTCCCGGTGGGAGCGGGAGATGATCGTGTCGATGCGAATATGACGGTCACCACGGAGGTTAGTTACTGGTAGTCCGTCGTTGGGTTCGTGGTCGACGCTACAGGACATAAGGCCATGTCACTGACCGGACAGAGTCGACGAGAATGAGATAGGGTATGTAAACAGTCGCCGGATGCAGTCCATCATAGCTGTAATAAAACGTGGGTGGTGGCCCCATCATCGTCATCTCCAATGGAAGTCTGCCTCGAGGTTGGCGATATCGATATCATTTTAGACAGTTTTAGACGCTCGTCTCCTTGATTTAGGCCGCAACGTCCCCGCAAATTTTCACTCCTTCGTTCGCGCCATGACCCGCTCGCAACAACGCCTGCTCTCCCAACTCGCCACCTCCGACAACGAGCTCGCTTCCGGTCTCGGGCAATGCCTCGAAGCGCTCCGTCTCATCTCTGCCCTCCCTCGCGCCTCCCCCGTCCTTGTCAAGTATTCCTCTGCCCTATCGCCCATCACAAAAGCGTTTGGCAGGGAGCACCTCTCTCGCGTCCCTCTCCGCGTACGTCCCTCTACCTACCAAGCACACGACCTCCTCACGATGCCCCCATCAGACCGTGATCGCACTCATCAAAACCTCCTTTTCCCTCTCTGACCCCATCCACATCACCACCGCCCTCTTCTACCGCGAAGACGGCACGATCGACACCACACCCGTCCTCATCGACGAAGACTCGTGGAAGGAGCTCGTCCCGTACGTACACACCCTCCACGTCGAAGACGACCTCGAGCGTCCCTCGACCGCGCGCTCTACGCACTCGGCGCTCTCCGCGACGGTCACAGTCGTCGGGGGCGCCAACGGCTCGGGCGCGTCGAGCGCGAGTCTGAGCCCGAGCAACTTGAAAGGGCCAGGGCTCAACTCGAACGCGTCGACGTTCGTCCCGTCGGCGGGTACCATCTCTATCAAGACCGGCGGGGACGGGGCCAAGGTCCCGGTCGGCCTCCAGGGCTTGCGCAAGCCTAGTTTTTCTCCATCCTGCAAGTCTCGTCCAAATGTGATGAAACGCCCGCGCTGATGTTGCAGGTCAATGTTGTTAGCATCCCAGCCGACGTCCCCGTTTGCCATCTTGGATAACTCGGGCACGTGTGTCCGAACTAGCGATAAATGGGATGAATAATCGATCCATTGTATATACCATGCACATTATATCCACGTCGAAACGAGTACTATTCTGTGTAGCAGTAAAGTCCAAAAAAAAAGTGATGGCATCTATGGCATACTGTATAACACAACGTCCATGATTACTACTGTTGTAAAAGATCAAAAACAAAAAGTGATGACGTCCACGGTACAATTAGACCGAGAGAGACTCGAGGATGGGTAACACCGCCTCGATCTTGATCGCAAAAACTAAATCACAAGGGGCCGTCAGAACCGATCCTCTGGATCAACAAAAAAGCCTAACGGGGGACTTACACCGGCTCGGACATCCCTGCGATAACGCACTCAACATGCCCACCAACTTGCGTATCGCGTCCAACATCTCCCCTTCCTCGCGACGACGCGACGGATCTGCGTCCGGTCGTGCGCGGAGACGGAGGACCTCGTGCAACGCGAGGCACAAGGCCGTCCAAACGATCTACAGTAACAGCGTCGATCAAGCCTGTGCGCGTACAGAAACGGAGACCAAGACGTACCGCATATATCGGACCGACCTTGCCCACCCCCAGCTCTCCCATCCGATCCAGCACCCGAACAACACCAAACGCCGCCTCGGCACACTGTCGTCCGGAGAGGCTGTATGTCGAGATGAACTGTCGATGGAGGGTGACGTGTGCGAACGCAACGAGGTGGAGCGTGACGAGTGCTTGTGCGTGCTCTGGCGTTTGCGGCTGGCGTTCGGTTGCTACCGTCATCGCTGCATCCAAACATCGCTGAAGGAGTGTGTCCAACGTTCGAAAACGCGTTCGAAACGCGGATGATTGAGGGATCGCGTGGTCTGCAAAAGATTGAAGATACGATGAGATAAGAGAGAGGAAAGACGTACCTGCAGCATACGACGCAGCGATCGCCGTTGCCTCGCCGAGCAATACTGACGCCTTGGCATGCATCGCTGATAAACCATCCTGCGTAAAGTCGTGATTCGGATCGTTGAGAAGATGCTGGACCACATTCCTCGCCTACGAGACAAAACCGCGCGTCAGAATGGGAAGATAGTGTAAGGAAGAATAACCAACTTACCTCCGTGCCCTCAACGTCAGGCCACGGAACCGTCATCGCATTCCCATCCGTTGCCAGCGACTGACAAGGCCCTTGGCCCACCCCACTGAACCACCGATCGAGCGCATACACCGCCCAAAACGCACGCACCCGCTCCTCTGCTTCAATCGCATCCAACGCGGGCGCCAATAACGTACAGCCCGCAAACGCAAACGCACACACGGTCGGTCTCTCCCCTTCCGCAGCGCCTGCCGATACATGAGGATTTTGATGCAACTTCAGCAGCATCCCTAGCGCGCATGTCCCGCTCGCATAATACCTTGCCCCGACCACCTGTCCGATTCGTTGCATATAATACGCCAACAACACGCCTGTCTGGATCACGTGGAGAATGATGGTAGGGTCTGGGTCGACATCGACGGTGCTCAGGGCGGAGGCGAGTTGAGTTTGGGCTTGCGAGAGGAGGTTAGACCTGAGTGCTTGCGTTCGTTCGAGGACTTGGTCTGATTCAGGGGCGAATTCAGATGTAATGTGAACGGACCAAAGCGTAAGCGCAGTTTGCAAGGCAGGTAAGACGTGTGTGCCTTGGACCCGAAGCCGGTCGAGGTTGAGGAAAAGGCCGACTTCGGCCGCGTAAGGGGTAATGACAGATAGCCTATCGCACGATGATGTAGGGTGATGAGTGGACTACGCCCAAAGATGGAACGGGAAAGAAACACTCACGCGCGACTGGCGTGTGCCTCGGCCTCGGAATCTACCCGGAGCGGATCAGGCACACCACCTAGCAGTTGCGTCAGGCCACTAACCGGACAAAAGGCATGACAATGTACACACCACTTGGAGGTCTATGAGACGGGATCGAACCGGTGTGATGATAAGACGCTGGCAATCCCGAGGATGTCGATCCCATCGTACTGGGACCAGGACTCGCGTACGGAGCGTGCAGTTCAACTGAAGGCATTGCCTCCTCGGGATTCTCCAACTCCTGCACTCGTGCTCTCAATCGAACAATGTCTTCTTCCAACGTCAATGTTCTCGGACGACGTTGACCGTCGGTGTATTCACAGTCCCCGGCGCGTTCGCCCCGAAGACAGGGTGTACAGACGGGTCTCGCGCCGTCACATTTCTACGAGCGAGGGTGATTAATCATTGACGGAATGCTTCCCGAGGGGCAAGGGAACTCACCATCTTTCTGCGACTGAAGCATACATGTGCGGAGTAAGTGAGTAGGAAACGGAGGATACAACTGTGACACGCACCGACACTCGAGGCAGGCTTTGCCTCGCTGCAAGGGATGGCTCGGCGGGGTAGACGTCGAACTCTGAGGATCTACGTTCATACTTGATAACTGAAAATAGAATGACACTGTGGTTCGTTCAATCTTGGTTGGCCGGGACGGGTCACACGTACCTTTGGAATAAGAGATGTACGGAATGACTTGTTTAATGCCCGACCCAACGCGAGTCCGTTATATACTAGTTGCACCTCTTTGCGCAGCTCGACATCGTTTCGTCATAACATACCACCAAAGCAATGGCTGTCCACCCGGAGGTCGATAATCCGGGTGTGATCCTGCAAGGGTGCATGGCTGTAAAAACACAAAGAAGTGCAATTAGAGAGGAAGGGTCTGAGCTCTGTGGTACGCTTACCCATGCTGGTGGCGATAACCTGGTCAGGTACAACATTCGCTGTGCTCTTGGGTCAGCGGGACATGACAAAGCCGCAAATGTGCTGACCGAGTCAAATGAACAGATGTCGGACTCATGAAACTGATGAAACTTTAAAGCGTACCCGAGCCCCGAAGATGTTCGTATAAGTGACTGGAACACTGACGAAGAACACGGAAGGACATAGAAGGTGGTGCTGACAAAATGTCCGACGTCAAGTTGTTGATTGGTGGGGTCTTGTCATTCGTCGTCGTCAATGGCGTACATAAAGGTCAACAAGGGCCCATCATTACCAGGAACTAATCACTGTCAGACTCGAATTCAACCAGTTTCAGAGGCAACAGGAAATGTGATCGGAAGGTCGACGTCCGGGTACTGCCCTCAAGCGTCAGTAGTCAGTACTCGGTATACTACTCAGTCACGGTGCCCTCAGGGTCTGACAGCACTCCCGGTCAACTTGTGCCCTCTGAACACCCTCCTTGTTGCCTTGTGGTGAGCCAAGTCTATATCCTGGAGCCACTGAGCCAGTCGTTCCCGTACTATCATTGGACCAGCGTTTGCAAAATCTGAAAACCCTTTCAACACCTTCACTTTGAAACGCTCCCATTTCCTTCAATCCGAACTGGGATGTCCAAAGCTCGAGATCACCAGCATCCTTATCAAGTCTGTTCAGCACTGTGTAACATGCTACGTTCGACTGCGCGTGTTTATCGCGTGGCCTCCATTGCACGCGGTCACAGTACATGGCTCCTTTCCAGTGCTGCCTCGTGTCTGTTCATTCCATTTCGCGCTGTAGCAAGCGGTCATTGCCTGTTCCATCACGTTTGCGCCTGCTGCGCCGTCTTACTCCACGCTGACTTTTTTCCCTTTTTTTCTTGTACCCCACTCCACCCTCGTCCACTCTATCCAGTAAACAAACGTCGTACAGTTGTGACGTCGACCACTCACCTTCATGACGCAGTACCCTGAACTAGGTCCCATTCGCGTCGACACGAGCTTCAACCGCTCACTCAGTGGCGGACGGGATTTCCTTGGAGAGCCCGTCCCTAGGGACCGTTACTCCCGTCATAGCGGGCAAGCCCCTTCTCGCGTACGAGACGTCACCTGGGTATCCACTTCGCAATCTCACCTCCCCTCGACGCACACGCACACACCACAGACTCCACGGTATGGACCGCCGCCCACATTCCAACAGACGCGCACCCCCACCCCCGTCCTTCGCAAGTCCGCGCCGACGATCACGGAATCGGATCTGGAACTGGATGCAGAGTACATGACTGTCAGCGTCGATGATCGCGACGACTTCCAATATCAAGGGAACGGGCACGGGCACGGGCACGGATTTAGTGAGACGGTGGTACCGGTGGCTGCGAATGGAAAGAGCGAAAAGAGGAATTTCGTGGGGGGCTTCGTAAGCGGTTTACGAAGGCTTCCTAAAGTCATATCCAAGGGCCGGCTGAGGGATCATGGAAAACTGGAGGGACGGATGACGGGTGCGACCGCTGCGGGTACGATCGAGACGGGTCGAACGATGGCACCACGTTATCCTATGCCCATGCCTGGGGTCGCCACATCCAACTCGGATGATATCCCGACTGTAGAGCGGCTCGAGTCCCCTCTGTGCGCTTCGTCGGTATCGCCGCGCCCACGACATAGCAACCCCGCGGACAGCGACCCCAGCATCGGCGACGGACGACGAGAACGATTGATGCTCTCCGCCGTCCACGAGCATGCGTTCGAACAACACCATCCCTCGTTACTTCCTCCACGTGCCCCTTCCCGCTCAGACAACACCTCTACCTCCAGCCGTCTCCCGTTTGAGCGGGGAGGCGATGTCCCAAACGCCATGTCCACGCCCATCCTCGCCAACGCTTCCATCCGCGTTTCCTCCCCGATCCTCGCCGAGCCCCGTCCCTCCGCCGACTTTATGAAAATGGAGTCGCCCATCCGTCCACCCCCCGCCGAATCCGTTCGTTCCCAAATCGTGCGCGCGGGCAAGTTCATCCGCGACATTAACAACCTCCCATGGATCGCCTCCTCGGGCGTCTCGAGCATATACGTACCCGGGGAGGCGACGACACGACGGTACAGTCGACCGATCATCAAGAACAAGGGATCGTCGTGGTATCAATCGCGCAAACAGCTCGATCTGCTTGCGGGGCCGTCGACGACGGGGTTACTCCACCACCCTCAAGCACATGCACCCTTGGGGGCGGGGCATGCGCAACCCATTCTCCCAGCCCCGTTTATACTCGGGTCGAGCGCCAACCTGCTGTTTTCGCAGCCTATGCAGGCGGGCGGGGGTGGTGGATCGGGCTCGCGGTCGCCATCCCACGAGGGTCCACCGTCGACGGACAGTCATGGGAGTCAGGCGCAGGTGTTGGCGCCGGCGTACGTCGCGCAGCCGTTGTTCGTGTATCCGTCTGGGCTGCCTCAGCCGGGAGGGCCACCTGAGGCGCAGCTTCCACGGCCGGTGTATATGTTGGCGAATTCGCCGCCGCAGTTCATGACGTCGGGGCAGGTGGATGGAGGTGGGGGTATGGGGATGGGGATGGGGATGGGGATGGGACCGAGGTTGTTCGTGCCGCAGCCATCTGGGCTACGGACGCCGACGTTTGGATGAGCAAACGTACGAGGGACACTTTTGGACGGACGACTCCCCTTTCTCCCAACCTCCCCCCCTCCTCGCGCGCATGTTGGTTTTCCTTTCTTGTGTCACCGTGACCTCTCCGATCCCGTCCAAGGTAAGACTCCCTTTTCTTCGATACCACGTGCTGTTCATATCGATTGCATCGTTTTTATACCCGTTGGCCTCGTTGCGTTACCCCATCCATCGGAATTACTAGTGTGCCGTGACGCTTGTCGGACGAACATGATCCCCGGCGCACTATACATCAGTTTTTCGTTTTCGTTTTCTTGCATTTATGTTGATTTATGTACTATGTCGTTTGTAACTATATATCAGGGGGTGCGTCCGGATCAACCGAGTCGTTGAGACTGTACGCCAAAGCCTCGCAGTTGATGATTGGTACAATAAGTTTGAATCATGACGTGTACATTTCATTGCAAACGCACTTGCTGAAATGACTGAGCTTTTCCTCGCCTGCTTCATCAGCATCGACTACAGTATCTACTAGCAAACGTTCTACAACTCGTGCCAACGTAGACAAGTACTGTCGCTTACGGTCATCCCTCACGACGGCCCGTTGGGTAATTGATCCCACGACGAACGCCAAACTTAGCCAGCTCCGTCTGCGATACGTCTTCTGTATGACCACCTCGGTCCTCTACAATACTGGTTGGATGACACCGTGACCACTGCGCTGTCTCCCATACCCCCGGGCCTCCTGGAATCACCTCCGCACAAGATTTTATCAGAATCTTCAACTGCATCTCCTCGCACATCACTAGCAGTGGGTTTCGGAGGTCGACATTGAGGCAGAGGGTGTAATGGAGGATGGTCGGATTGAGGGGCATGCGTACGGGGCCAATGTCTTCTCCACCATCTCATCGCTGTTAACTTTCAGCGTCGTTTCGACTGCCCCCGCTCAGTCCCGCTCATCTCACGTGAAAAGCAACCCTATTCACACATTAATATTGTGTGTAATCCATATACATACCGTACTGCACGGATACCCGCCTTTCCCTTTCGCTCTCTTCGTCATGTTTCCCGGTAGGGCACAGCGTTTCGGAATTCCAGGTGCTTATACACGTCCATTGTCTCCCGACCCAAACCGTGTACACACACACGATCAAGCTGCTTCGCAACGAAAAACGAAGGTGGACATCCCCACAATGCAGCGTCATGTCCATTGGTGAGCACGTTTTGATCGCACCCCCCAAGTTGGTTCAATCAATTTTCAGGAACTGACTTGATGGCGGTGGTGATGCTGGGAACCTAGGCGACCATCTCCCTGAAGCATACAGCGCCACCTCAACTCCATCATACCACGACGTTGGCGTTAACCACAAGCCCAATTATGAATGAACTATCAAGTGCTATTCCGCTGTCTCTCGCGTTGCCTCACTGGCACCCACTTTATAAAAATGGACTTGCATCTATTCATCTCCCGCCCATGCCTCCGTTCTCGCATGGCTCGTGCGGGGAAACTATCCAAATCACCTCCTTAGGCATAGATCGCCTTCTCAGGTGCCTCGAGCATCTATGTTCCTCGCTAAGCGACGACGCGATGGTTTAGTCGACCGGTCACTAGGAATGAGATGCTCTCGCTCGGGAAACTCGTTGTCCTTTTTACGACGGAGTTGCTCCCCTTCCAACGACCTCTGGTCCGTGATGTCATCCCAGCTCCGAGTCTGTTGGGCTCGAGTGCGCATTAGCATGATGATATCAGCCTCCCGCCTACCCTTTCACAAAGGTCCTTGGACAAATAACCATGGTAGTCAAGCGCAGGTCTTCTCTCCCCTTTCTCTTCTTTCCGCGTCGTTCTCACTCTTCCCGACTGATTCCAGTGAAATTTCTTATGCTTGCACGTGACGTCGACCAGCAAAGCAATGCGGGGTGATGTTCTCCCAACATGACCGCTGCATCTCCGCACTAGTAGAGACCAACTCTCTCGTGTCCCTCTCCGCGTGTCTATTTATTATTGCTGCTTCCCAACGCCGAGCATTTTATTGATGCCCTTCGCAGACCATAATCGCCCTGACCGGATCATCCCCTCCGTCTCTGGCTCCATCGACATCACCACCGCCCTCTTGCACCACGAGCGCGACGTGATCTATTCTCATCCTGCAAAAAAAAGCCCCAAATGCACATCGGAGACGACCTTGATTAGCCCTTGACCGTACTTCTACCCACTGCTCCTCTGTGGGAGAATGATGGTTTTACGGGCCCGACCATCAATGCTCGAGACTCAACAAGCACGGTGGGCATGAATGTATCTTCAATTTCTTGCCAAAGTTCCACTGTGAAATCAACCCAGTTGAAATGGTACATCTCTCGAAATTCAAATAATCAGTACTCACATCCTTTGCAGTATTGGGGATGGCATAAATATCATCATTGTGAAGTTCAAAAAAAGACAGTTGCTGACGCAAAGCAATCCGCACAACAGTAGCTTGATACTGTCTTACTGATGTCGTCCGGCGGTTCATCAACCGTTCTTGGCGCTTCATGAGGACCTGCAGGGGAAGCGGCAGAATCAGTTACTTACGAAGCAGAAGCAACACTGGCAGGCGGTGCAGACTGCATGGAAGCAGTCCTACTAGTAAGCATGTGATAGCACCCGTACCTAAAATATTTCAATCCGGCCAACAATTTGGCACGCGTCGTCGATTGAATGCCTCGAAGAAGTCTTCGCGGACTAGCTTCTGCTTGGTACCGGGGGTCCTGGTCGCCCGATAACCTGGCCCGTGGGAATGCATCGCGCTGACGCCCCCACCCTCCCACGCCGGTACATAAACTAGTTTTGAACTTCGGTTCTGTTCGATCGGGTCACGGTAAGGTAACCGGCTGGTTGAAACAATATTCAAAGAGCTACTAAACTTCGTTGCTGTTGAGGATCAAACGAGACATTCGTTGGTATAAAACAATCATGTTTTGCCTCGACCGTAGGGTATACTCGTTGTAATCATTCCTAGCATCTGTCCGCCAAGCAATTGCCATGCCTTGCAAACAGGAGGTATGGAAGAGCGCACTGCCTATCACTGGAAGATCTCACTCGGACCTTGATCAACTCCGACAATTGACCACACATATACCGCTCATATACCGCTCCGATCATCCGGCCAACTTGATGTATCTCGTCACTAACGCCGACTTCGATGCTCGAAACACTGCCCAATCAGTGGTAATGGTCTGGGGGTGACCCGATTGGACCAGCGCTGCCGGCCTAATGATCTTGATGACCTTCTATCTAAGATAACCCACACGGCGAGTTCCGCTCAGCTCTTATAAAAATGTAGAGTAAAGATTTCTCATCCACCTGGACCCCGCTCACTAGTACGCCTTTCTCTAGTACACATCCACCGACACTATGTCTTCTGCCACACAATCCGCGCTAAATAGCCTTCAGAAGAACAACTATCTATCTGGTATGTCCACCCTCACTCGTGGGTGCTCAATACTACAACTTTATCACAGTTGCTATGCTCATTGCCGTTGTATATGACTACGGTGAGCTATAGGTTCGGTTCCAATGCGAGATACTAACCTATGCATTGTCAGTCCTTACATTTTCGGATGAGGTAGAATGCCATATACTCCTTCGCGAGGCTTTCTCACTGATAATCCACGTAGATTGAATACATCTGGGTCAGCAGACATCTGCTCGGGAATGCAACATCTTCCTAATGAGAACACAGATGAAACCCTGGACTGGTGTTTCCACGATGTTTATTCTTGTGTGTATCGAACCTCCTAGCAAATTGTCACAACATGCTGCAAGCTCAGCGTCTTTATAGGTTCGTTATGCTGGCCTTTGCGCTATGACGTGAGTCTATGGTTGCTCCAAGCCACATCTTGAGTGCTGACTCCAGACGGTCCCTCAGAATCGTTTGCCTTAGTAAGTTTGGCACTTAAACACAACGTCAATCGGATTGTGACCCGCCCGAAGTAGGAACTAGCTTCCTACCTGGCCCTATAAAGGTATTTGTCTTCGACGCCAGTGGATAACGAACGTATTGAAGCGTGTACCAACAGACGTCCGTATTCGCCTATCCTCACTGTCAGGGCTTCGCAGTGTAACTGATATCCATTAAACAGTTGTGAGCACACTCATCCAAAGCTCTCCCTACCCGTTATATCCACGGATGCTTTCAAAAGGTGAAGCAATCTGGATCATTGGTGAATGGACATACACTTTGTTTCTTGCTGCAGCCGATGGTGAGTTGTTGTGTAAACCATTCTTAGAACAAATAAATAATGATGATGGCTGCAGTCGCCATGATCCTCCGCGTATGGGCAATGTATAATCGATCGAAGCTAATCCTCAGAACGCTTCTTACGTTTTTTGCCCTGGAGATCGTTTCTACTCTCCTTGCCGATAGCATCTTCCAAGATTCGAGGTATATGCAAAGTATGTGGATGTTGGCTGGATCAATGGTACGCCGCACTGACCCGCTAACCACCGCAATTTCGTTTGTCGGCCGTCATACAGCGAAAACCGTCCAGATACTGGACTTTTCATACTGCGTGTGGCAAAATAATTTACCCAGTTTGATGAAAGTGGTTTCCATTTTACAGATGACGCATGCTGCAGCGATGTGCATCCTCGCGATTGCCCAATTCGTGAGGCAGTCACTTCAGATGCATTTCGTGACGAAGGGTTGGCAACTCAATCGGTATATAAATTTACTCGTCAGGCAGGGCATCCTCTATTTCCTTGGGTACGTCCCTACCCCATTCTTTTTCTCTGTATCCTTCGCTGCCATCCGAGCTTGCAAATTATCGACCGAACTAACAGTAACATTCCCTCACAGCATATTTTTGTACAATTTCGTCGTGGTATTCAATTACTCGGGAGGAGGATGGCAGGGGTACCTGTTGTACATACTTGCCTATGTGCCCATGTACACCCTAACCCCTCGCTTCATCCTGAGCATTCGGGAGTTATACGCCCGTGATGTTCGGGGTAGAGGTGGGGAGGGGATCGACACTGGCTTCGGCTTACTGTCAGCTGGCCGTGGCGCGGACATGGTGTTCGCGGACATTGAGCTGAACGAGGGGTTGGAGGAAGATGTTCAGGGTGGACGTGGGGACGGGAATGACACTGGGACTGGGCTCGGCTCGTCGTCATTCAGCCGTGGCTCTATTGGGCCTGTGATTTCGTTAGCGGATGCTTGAGCAGAACGAGGGGTTGGAGAACGTCGAGGAGGTGCTGGGGGACGTTGGGACGACTTGGTCGGAATAGTTGAACGGTTGTGAGCGTCGAGCACTTTTTACCATGGTGCCCCTCTCAAATGGCGGTTTACCTGCTCTTCATATTTCAAACGGTAAGAGCACGATGCGGGTCCAGGGTTGCCCGGAGGGCCGTGGAATTTTACTTACTTCTAATTGAAATGCGACTGAGAGGAGGCACACAAGGGTGAGCTAGCCAGAGAAACGAGTCACGGCGCGTGACTCTTGTGGCATTGACGTGCGAGGGCGACAAGACTACGAAAAAACGCTAATCAACGAGCTATCCGTATATGTGAGCAAGCCAAGTCGCGAGTATGCGAAGGAACCCTGAAGGAAAAGGGGAAGGGTGGGACCGGGTGACGAAAAAATGCTCGAGCCCTAGCGAGACGACAATAATGGTTAACCCTAAGAACGAAGAAGCAGAAGATGGCGGGCATACCTAGTGAGACGACGGGAGAGGCTCAGGAGAGGGGAAGGCTCCCTCTGTGACCGTCGTCTCACTAAGCACGTGTGACAGGCGGAGTCACACAAGGCGATTGGCCGACGAGAATCACATGGTGATCCCTGGGCGCAAGGCAGTGCCACAGGCTGACTGGCCGTCGAGGAGCACGCTGGCGTGGTGATCCTCGGGCGCGAGAGGGCAATGGTGCCCGGCGACGCCGCGTCCAATTAGTCTTGTATAAACCCACTTTAAACTCAATCATTTACAGCGTTCGCTACACTTCCTTTTATGGACATCGACGCGTGCCGCTTTTCCTCTTATAATACGCCCACACAAGTTATGGAGGGATTTTATGTCAGTCTACCTCAAGCAACATAAGGTCTATAACCGGACCCATCTCTGGGACCCCGATATCGGAGTGGGGTTTCCAACGGGCTCCAACGGGAATGTAAAACAAACGGGGCAGATCCCTTGAAATAGGCGGAGCGCTTCGACGCGTTTGCCAAGACCCGTAGCAAGCTCGTTGGCATGGTGACTCGTGAGTGGGAGAGCATGTTGGTCATGGCGGGGACGAAAGAAGAAGCTAAATTGATTGCAGTTCAAACTGCGGAAGAGCGCCCATATCGGCATTGATCATTGCCCGCCGCCATGCTGTATAGATCATAGATGCCTTGTGCCCGTGAGGGTACCTCCGCCCCCAAACCACTCGTTGTCTCGATAGTAGGTAACTTGAACGTCACCCTGGTTTGGTCCATATTTGAAGGCTAAGAAAGACGCTGGCAGATAATGGTGATTCCACGGGCGAGGTAGAATCGACTCACAAAAAAATGCGGTTGGGAAATCACCATCCATTCCCCGAATGCTATCCACTGGATCCTGGGCAGTTTAAGATCACCGCTTCAGTGGGCTTGCAACGTTTCACTCTATCGGTTCGATCGCGCATCCGCTAGCAGGCAGCGCCCGTCACTTGCCGATCTACGTCAGCGCTTGCCTTTTTGGACCCGCCGAAGGCGCGTATTTCGTCCCGTTTACGCTGACTTCACTGGAGAATAAGCGATGGCCTTTCTTTCCTTTATGTGAGTGTTAATCTAGTTGATTCTACCAGACATGTGATCAACCTGTCCGAGTGCGGACATAGAGAGACGGAGTGCCCATGAGGATCATCAAGGTTCAACTCAGCGTAAGTTGGAGATGCAGTGTTGACCGCGATAATCTAACTGCTTTCAGGGTTCCTTCGCACGGGAATTGATATATCCCAGGTACAATATGAAGGCACGACATTGTCCTGTGTTGTACGGGTAATGGCGCCATACGCCTCCGGTCTGTATCGCCCGATTTGAATTGGATGCTTGCGGAGCAGATATAAGTAACTGCCAAACCTCAACGAGAACTACGTCCTCCTATTTAGTATCTGCTTTGGAAGGCATCCAGATGGATGGATGCGGACCTGGTATGCTCTCGATTCCAGTTAAAGATTAATCTCACAGATCAACACAGTCGTAATAATCACTGCTGTCGGATATGATTATAGTGAGCGCCACTTAATTCTGCATGATATCGTTTTGAAGTGATCGTTCAATATTCTGTCTCTGACACCTCAGTTCTTACATTCCCCAAAGAGGTACTTATTTTGTCGCTGCCTGCCCCGAGTCGTTAATCATTAGTGACTACGAAGATAGACTATATTTGGGTAAGGAGACGGTTACGGATCAAGTGCCACGTCACTGACGGTACCACAGCGCAGACCCTGGACTTGGGTCTCTACACTCTTCATCATCGTATGTATAACGTCGCGTGGAACATTCTGTTGCAAACTGATCGTTCCGACAGGTTCGTTACGTCGGTCCTTGTTGGGCTATGTACGTCTGGCTGCCGTGACGCATAATGGAAAACATGGATAACTCTGAATCCATTCTCTAGCATACTTTCACTCAGTATGTTCAAGGGTACTGACTTCGAGCCAGATTGATTAGACTGACCAAGTGATATATTTGTAGTTGGTACTTCTCTTGTGCCTGGCCCTATCACAGTCAGTTTTCGTGCTCTATGTATCATCAATCCATCATTCACGATTATGTTCTGATAGACGTGCGCACTGAAGTTCATCCCGACAAGCGATGAAACCCTAACAGTCATATAGCTGTAAGTGCATCATTCGACAGCGCTCGGTACCAGGATGAGGTCTAAATACTACCTTGAAGGTACGGCGCTGTATGTAGTAGGTGATTGGGGATACGTGTTGTTCCTCGCTGCTGCCGATCGTAAGTTGCCATCCTCCCTAATTTGGTTTCCCTTGTTGACTTGTACCACAGTAGTGATGATTCTCCGTGTCTATGCACTATGGAATCGATCCAGCATAATCCTCGGCATCCTCTTGTTAATTTATGTGCCGCAAATCATTATCTCCATTGTTTGGGAAGGTATCGCTGACGGGACCCTCTCAGGTATGTTTCGGGTTCAATGAGACTCTCGACGCGGTCTTAAGCGATTTGATTCCTTATCCTTCCACGCTTTTCTCCAGTGACGATCGTCCAGGTTCTCAATTCCAGCTATTGCAATTATTCTATTGGCACGACACCCTCAGTGACATACAGAGCAATTCCCAGATTTGTTCTCGGGGTTGCATTATTGATTCTCGCTTTCATTCCAAGCTTGAAACAGTCTATTGAGATGTACAAACTATCGAAGCGTTGGCAGACTAGTCGGTCCATGAAGCTACTCATAAAAGAAGGGACTGTTTATTTTGTCGTGTACGTTTCAGTCATTCAGTTATGTCATCTCCACGTGTCGATTGTTCCCCTTCTCACTGACGTCTACTATGTCTCAAAATCCCACAAAATCAACTGATCTGACGCTTTCCCTTCGACTAGGAATCTGCTTTTCAACATCGTTAATTTAATCCAGCTATCCAATGCTGATTTTATGCTATTCCTGGACGCCCTCGGTTATTCACTTTCATGCGCTATCATGCCTCGGTTTATCATTAGCATACGGGAACTGTATCACCGTGACCTTCGGAACCGATGGCAAGGCATTGACACCGGATTTGGGGTATTCTCACGACCGTATGCCAGTGGAGATGCGGCCCTGTCTACGATGGATTTCGTAGATATCACGGCACAAAGACAGGCGGTGGAGGATTTGGTCGAGGACGAATCGATGGTGACTCGAGTTGAACTTGAAGAGGTCGGAGATTGTGCAGCCTGAGCGCATCATGCTGGTTTGATCGGGCTTTGGCCGCGCATATTGATCATTGAGGATACTAGAGCCCGTTTTAAGTGGACTCGGATGTTTATTTACCCTAATGTTTTTGTATGTCCTGCGTTCTGCACTAGCCTGGGATGCATCACGATCCGGGTCAACTAGTAAACGAAATCAGGCACGGGAATTTCTGCCATGGGTGTCGGCCCGGCACGATCCGGGGCGTGTGACTCACCCGCCGCCGGCGCTTCGCAGCAACGACGAGTTCGCCCCATTTCTGTGGCCATCCACCACTGGCACTTGTCAAATACGATCTTTGACTTTCCTTCCGTTTTTCTCCCATTGTGACGTCCAGAAAAACTAACTGCAGGCAGCAACGCGGACCACAACTACATTAGTCCAAAGGACGACCGAGAATTCTTCTCTCAGCTTCGTCGTCCTCGACAGTAGGACCTACTCTTTTCCTACTCCGCCTCATCCTGGCGACTAGTAATCAAATATTCCAGTTCTTATAACGTGAACCAGCACCTCGCATTCGGACTACCTCGATATTCGAAATCGTGAAGCTTCATCCACCTGCACCAATTTGACGGTACGATCGACCGATGTGCCAGATGAGGTCGTCATGCGCGAAACCAATAGATTCGTTTGTAGGGCCTTTGACGATGGGTTTTGTTCCTTACAAGCTGCTTCCTACTCTATTCATAGTTGATCAAACACGAATCTCCCGATTGCGCGACACATAGAGGCAGGAGGGTGACTCGCTAACGATCTCACGAAGGTCCTTTTCGAGAGATACTAATAGTCCTAGTCGAGCGTAGCCTTTGGCCCCCGTTTGCATCGCTCAGCACTCGTCGGGATACCGTTGGGATTTTCTCAATCAGGCGGCTGGCAGTGATATAGCTTCCTATCGGGAACACCGCGGCGCTGATGCGGTGGTCATGGGAGCCTACCACACCCAGCTGTGCAAAACTTTATTTACCCTTATGAAGGCGTTCTCTGAGAACTCCATCCTCTTTTCTCAGGTACACCATTCCCAGCTTCCTGGAAAAAGAAGGCCGATCCCCGTTGACTATTTACATTAGACCAAGGAACGCCATTTTGGTACGCCTAGATTTAGACCTCGTTCACCGGCCTCAGTGACGTGACAATCCCGCTCTAGTCGCAACTCCGACTCTACCGTTGGGTGGAGGGCGCGTACAGGGACGGTCGTGTTCGTGTTCGATGGGGAGATGCGTTTTGATGTCAATCTTAGGTACCAGAGAAAGGAAGAGACTCACGCGGAGAAAGATACAGGAGAAGGTGATCCTGTGTACTTACTATTCGGGTCCACGGCGTGCGCGCGATCACTGCACAGCATCACCAGGTATGTCCGTTCAATTTGAAAATTGATGACTCCCACAACCCACAGCTTTTCGATGGCGATGACAGTTCTAAAACTGTGCGCAAAGTGGATATCTCCGGGTACTAGCATATATAATCGCCAATCGACCCGAAGTTGAACCCCCGCCTGGGCCCGCCAACCATCCTCTGATCCATGCTTCATCCCGGATATTAATTAATCAAACATTCCGTCTATCCCTGTATACTGTGCTATGTCTTCCGACTCGCAGTCTGGTCTGGAGCTTCTCCGAATGTCTGACTATGTATCCCGTATGTTTTTTCACGACTCTTTATTGACAATTCAAGTCTTACGAACCAACTTGAACACAGTGATGGTTATCACAGCTGTCATATATGATTATGGTGAGTGATTCTTTATATACGCCGTTATTCCCGCCCATTACAATCCCACTACAGTCCTTACCTTTTCGAGAGAGGTATTTTGTTTTGTTCTCTGCATCTTATGTATTGGCCGATGATTTTTAAAGGTAGACTATATTTGGGTAAGAAAGCAGTGGTTATCAGGCAAGTATTAGGTTACTTACAGTATTGCAGCACAGGCCATGGACCTTGGTCTCCACAATGTTTGTTTTGGTGAATATAAAAGCTCTCCCCCTATTGCATGTGTTCTGAGTTGACAATGCGGTAGGTTCGTTATCTTGGTCTTTCTTGGGCTATGTAAGTCTAGTGTTGTTGTAATGAATGTCAACACAGCTGATCGTGGACCTATGTTTAAGCCTCATGGGCCTTTGTATGTTCTACCTTTGGGTTACATTGGAGGTCAACTGAGTTGACTAACTGTATTTGCAGGGAGTACTTCATTTGTGCCTGGTCCTGTGAAAGTGAGATTTTTCTGCTTTCTATCTTGTCTATTATAAGTGACTGATCACCTTTGTGTTTTCAATAACTGTCTTTGGCAGATGTGTGCATCTAAATTCTGGCTGTCACCTGTGTTGATTATAGTTCTATAGGTGTAAGCACCATGATTTACTACCCTCTACAAGACAAGTAATGGATATTCTAAAGGTACTGCAATTTTCATGATAGGTACCTGGGACCAGGCAATATTTCTTGCTGCTGCTGATTGTAAGTTTCTATACCCTCTTGTTATTGCATTTCCTAAATCATAGCTTTACTTATAGTGGTGATGATTCTGCGTGTATATGCAATGTGGAATCGATCCAAACGAATTATTTTTTTCTTGCTGTGCATTTATGTGCCACAGATTATCATTGACCTGGTTTTTGCAGGTGTTTATTACAATCCTAATACTCGACTTTCAGGTATGTCCCAAGTGGATTGCAAGCTAAACTCGAATCTCATGCAGGTGGCCATTCCCCCCTTCTAGTCACAGTCATCCCAGTTGCTAATTTAACTATTTGCAATGCTTCACTCACTGATTCCCCACCACTGGTGAACTTTTATGATGGCATGCCAAGACTTGTTCTCAGTATCACGCTTTTCATTCTTGTGGTCATTCAAACCTTGAGGCAGTCAATTCAGATGTACAAAGCAACTAAGGACTGGCAGCCTAATCAGTTCATACTACAACTCATGGGAGATGGAATTCTCTATTTCCTCGTGTATGTCTGCTCTTTCATTTCTATTCAGTGTCATCACATTCTCCCATCTGTTTTACTCCCGAGTGCCTGCACAAAGCTAACCACTTGGATGTTTTTCCCTCAACTTCTAGGAATATACTTTTTGCTGCTGCTCTGGCTGGGCTTCAAAATGACGTGTCAATAAACAACATGTCACTGCTCTTCCTGACCTTGCTTTCCTATGTAACCATATGTCCCATAATGCCTAGATTTATCATCAGCTTGCGAGAGCTGCATGACCGTGGTCTCCATGTCCGCCGGCGGGGCATCGACACTGGATTTGGTGTCCCGTCACAATCGGGTGCCCCGTCCATGATTGTGTTTGCGGATATTGCTACTGGCAAGAGTCCCATCACGGAGGAGACGAACGAATCGGAGGCAATTCGACTCGAAGTGTTGGGAAATGGCATTCACCGGGTTTGAATGAGGGTCGGGGTTGAAACCCGGGCTGCACGCTGTGCGTTTGTCGGGTGGTCAGGGATTAGATTACTTTGAACGGACTCTGATATTTAATTTACCTACGCATATGACTCGTCTTTTCATCGACATCTTGGTGTACACGGTGTAGAAATTGCATTTATTCTCTAGTGACGCGGGCGACACAGGGATACTGTAGAATTCAACGCATTCTTCACATCGATCGAGAACTATGTGATACGTTCAGAGCGTACTATCCGACCGCACGTTGCACGGGAACCCAGGGATTGGAGGGTCGCCCTGTTCCCATTAGCACGCACAGCACTGATCCGAGAGTCAATGTACTGGAACCAACGGACGCCCAAGCTCGCGGGGTAAGCGCCATTGGCTCTCAGCCCAAGCAAGACTATAACCCAGACGATCAGGGGGCGGGATGAGAAGTGAGGTAGGTTCTTACTTGCGGCAAGAAGTCTGCTCCCAACAAACAAAGACTACATCAAATATTGATGCCCGATTGAGACGTCCCGCGCGTGGGATACGATCGCGTAGACCCACCCTGAAGGACGCCGAAGAGGTTGAGGTTTCATAGACTCCCTTGACCAAACGATTGTGTTGAGCCGGCGCAGTCCGATCCACTGGCAGCCTCCTGATAAATACGTCGCAAATATCGCATCTTCGCACTTTCCCGTTCCTATATATCTGACGTTCAGTACGCCGCCTCCATCTGAAACTTGGAATTTGAAGTGAGGTCAGCTAGTCGCGGGGAACCACACACCAACAATATCTAGGGCGACCCCTCGGTAGGATGTTGTTGCGTCGCTGTGCTTGCGAACCTCGAATCATGTGCATCACAGAGCGACGCCGTACGTGGCCATCTGGTCGTATATTAGACAAGCATATTAACTGTAGAGTGAAACTCGCACTGACCACCTCGCCGTCTCCCTTGTGCGGGCTGTGCACGCTCAGGATGCTCGGGCTTGGACTTGGGATAATGAAGTTTCGGAGCGGTGTTCCCAAGCGCGGTTCAAAGAAGATCCAGTCCGTCCTTGAGACTCACACCGACTGCCTATAAGCGAACCTTACGACGTCCAATCGTCGTACTCGTCTGAGTGAATTGTTCTCTGGGGATATCACTGGTTGGAATATGACTACACAACGAAGGTGTGCTCGTCTTCGGGTCTGCGGCGGTAGATGAGTTTGCGGCTGGGTCGACCGGGAGGAGGACCGACAGATATGCCGGACGCGTGTCTCCAGTGACTGTGGTTGTAGGGGTGGCGAGAAATTCCGAAAGTAGCAGCTTGAGGTATCGCTGCCAACCCTACGACGAAGCGGTTGTGCGGCGGAAAAAAAAAGAGCATTGAGTCATGCTTGGTGATCAGATGAGTCCTCGACAAATGCATCGAGGACATTGGGACAACGGGAACGATCGTCCAGACGGGGCGAAAGGAGACCAGGAGTGGAGTCAGGAGCACTTGCGAAGCACATGACTGAACTAGTTTTCATCCAACACGGTCGACGAAATTTATAAGCTCCTGCCAGTGGTCTAGCGCAACTGGTTAGATTTGTGCTGCCCGAGCAACGTACGAACATGGTGTGTTCTAGTACCAGTGAAGAGTTGAAATGCGTCGCTTGTCCGGTGACCGTCGACAGTGTATGTCGACAGCACGACACCAAGAGCTCAAAGTCGTCCGGGACCGGTTCAAACTCCGTTGACCTTCGGCTTGGATTCGAGTCGGTGCAACTGCCAGTGGTAGGTCCATTCGGCGAGAAGTTCGTTACCTTACTCCATCCCCATATACCAACTTCTGGTCGTCTTCCGTTGGAGCGGACGTTTATAATGCCACTTCTTCGCTGGTGCTTCGATCCCATCTACGCCCCCGAACTTTCACCGTCCCTCCGAGTTACCGACTTTGTGCCTACGCAGGCCCTCAACAACTCGGAGCCTCTCCCCCTTTTCGCACCTCATCATCCACTCCACCACCCACGCATCCCAGGCTAACTACCAGTTTGAAGTCCTCGACGCGCCCCAGTCTTGGATTTCGTCGGGCGCAGAGTCGATGATCCGTTTCTGGGGCCTTTGATGCCGGGGTTACTCTCTTCACAACCAGTGGAAATTCGCAATTTCGTTGACCTAGCTCTCGGGTAAGTTTGGTCTCCATTTACGTCGCTCGACCGTTTTTTGTCTATCCAACTGAGATCTTCAACCAGGAGGACAGCATGGAACACATCTTCCGAGGTCTGTGTATATGCTGGCGAATTCATGGCCGCATTTCATGTTGTCGGGTCAGATGGACGCGGATAGTGTCGATGTCGTTCGCGCACCAGCAGCGTACGGGTGCGTACCCCGACCATTAGGGTATTGGCTGTGGGTTGGATTGATGATGAACGAGTAGGTCCGGTTGTCCACTCATTCCTCCCTGTTTTCGCTAACATGGGTTTCAGCGTCGTTGCGACTTTACCGCTTCCATCGTGAAATGCGACTCCGGCTGGACTCATCAAAAAGCCATAAACGTGCATCCGAATCCAAACCCGATCTTTTATTCCTAGCCGTCAGTCGGCGAAGACAGTCTCAGCCTACCGCTAGGTGGGGTCAACAGACTGTCTCTGTCAATGAGGGCGGGCGTTCTACCACTCGCTCCGTTTTCAGCGGTGTGCAGGGGATCCAAGAAGAAAGGGTGGATGTGACAGGTACGTTCATTTTTTGTTACCAAAAACAAGGGACTGATGCAGAGAGGGGTTTCAAAAGATGACTGTCGCCAAGGTTTGAAGGCACGCGGAGAGGCAGAGGATAGTGGATGAAAATATGAGACATCAAGCCAGGAGAGCAAACGTTGTTGCGGGCGGTTCTTGGAGTAACGCCATCGCCTTGATAGTTTGTCATTCCGGCTTGGGCTTTCTCGGACGGATGCTGATAGGGACCCTTGAATCAGTTGCGTCACACTCCTAACTCGAGCTACTTCACAGTGTCCTCCTGGTTTCGGTATCTTTCTGACCCTCAGACTCAACCCGGAGGCGCGCGAGAATCCACGGGTCGACTCTCAGACGAGGTTGGCCCATTCAACACCCCGACACGCTTCTTGATGACCCACAGCTCCCCGAATGATGTGAGGTGGCTGTACGCGATTGGTGAGCCCTATGTCATTGGCGTGGGGCACTGCTAATTTTCGTCGTCTATTATTTTTTTTGATTTCGCGGCCTCAATTAACGGGCAAGTTGAGGTAGATCACACGAAGTGAAACATTTAATTTATTTAATAGCGGGTCTCACTCACTAGCCAGGTTGTACTAGTTACATACTAGTGTTGTATTAGTATGCTTAGAAACCTATGCACTCGAGGCAAATGTTTAATTGCCGATTGAAAATTCGGCAATGCCCTGCACAGCATGTTTCCGAAAACGGCGCACTTTGTAACTATAACCCAAGCACAGCATGTTACCAAAGTAAGGCTGCTCGGCTCAAGTGCCCGAGACGCCCGTCACAATGAGATTACCAAAAAAGGAAAGA